>OVBE01016612.1:0-10866 GCA_900406425.1 Iberis pinnata | reverse complement strand
CATCGTGTGAGAAATGGCAAATCAAGCCCTTGGAGACAGGCGAACCTATAGCATTCGGCGAGACGGACACAATAGAACTCGACGTCCCTCATGCCGATCCTCTAGTCATCAAATTGATCCTGAAGAGTACAAAATCGCAAGAGTGCTCATAGATACGGGGAGCTCGGTAGATTTGATCTTCAAAGAGACTTTGGCAAAAATGGACATAGAATTTTCACGAATTAAAGGACCACCTGCGCCACTGACCCGCTTCACCAGCGAAACATCCATGACAATCGGAACTATCAAACTATTAATGTACGTAGCTGGGGTATTGAGGATGATCGAATTCACAGTAATTGACAAACCAACAATATACAACACAATCCTGGGGACACCATGGATAAACGCAATGAAGGTTGACCCGTCTAGGTACCACCAATGCGTCAAATTCCCAACTAAGGAAGGAATTAAAACAATCAAAGGAATTCAAAGATCAATTCGAGCTTGCTACTTGGCCGAACTCAAACTCAGAGAAAAGTCCTTATAGCAACTACAGATTAGGGAGCCCGCCCCACATGCGGAGCCGACATACGAGGAACCCAAGCTTGACGAGGTGACGCAGTACTGCATATACCCAAGACATCCGGAGCGCTGCGTTGGCATAAGGTAAAAATTCCAAAAAGACTTGGAAGACGAGCTGATATCCTTCCTCAAGGAGAATAAGCACAACTTCGCGTGGAACATGATGGATATGCCATGAATAAGCTTGGACATTATGTTTCAAGAGCTAAATGCAGACCCAGTCTACAAGCCGGTTAAACAAAAAAACCGCAAACTGGGGGCCAAGCGGGCTCAGGCAGTCAGAGACGAGGTGGAAAAGTTTTTAGGAGCAGGCTCGATCACAAAGGTGAAATATCCAGAATGGCTGGCTAACCCCGTAGTGGTAAAGAAAGATAATGGCAAATGGAAAGTTTCCATAGATTTCACCGACCTAAACAAAGCGTGTCCCAAGGACAGTTTCCCGTTGCCAAACATAGATCAGCTCGTCGAAGCCACAACTGGCTACAAACTGTTCTCATTCATGGATGCCTTCTTGGGCTACAATCAGATACTCATGCACGCCGACGATAGGGAAAAAACAGCTTTCACTAGGGACATAGGCATCTATTGTTACAAAGTAATGCCTTTCGGCCTAAAGAATGCAGGCGCAACCTACCAACGCTTAGTAAACAAAATGTTCTCGGAACTGCTGAGGAAAATGATGGATGTCTACATAGACGACATGCTCGTCAAATCCTCCGACGACGACACTCACGTGAGCGACCTGCGCACTTGTTTCCAAATACTAAATACCTATGGGATGAAGCTGAACCCAGCCAAGTGCACATTCGCGGTAACCTCAAGGGAAGTCCTCGGCTACTTGGTGACAAGAAGGGCGATCGAAGTTAATCTGAAACAAATCAACGCGCTATTAAGAATGCCATCACCAAAAAACACTAGAGAAGTATAGAGATTGACCGGGCGCATAGCCGTCCTGACTAGCTTTATATCCAAATCCACTAATAAGTGCCTTCCATTCTACAACGTCCTGAAAGGGAACAAGAAATTCATCTGGGATGAGAAATGCGAATCAGCGTTCAAAGAATTAAAAAACTACCTCATGACACCACCAGTCCTCTCAAAGCCCCAGGAGGGGGAGACATTATATCTCTACATAGCAGTGTCATCCCACGCAATCAGCTCAGTTCTTATATGCAAGGAGCTAGGCAACCAAATGCCAATCTTCTACCTCAGCAAAATCCTAGACGACGCCGAGACCAGATACCCGAAAATAGATAAACTGGCCCTAGCTGTGGTACATTCAGTGAGGAAATTGCGATCTTATTTCCAGTCTTACTCAATCGTGGTGTTTTCTAACCAACCTTTGCGAAAAATCCTGCACAGTCCGAACCAGTCGGGGAGACTATCCAAGTGGCTTGTCGAGCTCAGTGTGCACGACATAGAATTTAGGAGCCGAACCTGCACGAAGTCTCAAGTCTTGGCGGACTTCCTAATAGAATTACCACATGAGATGAATCCAGCAGTACAACTAGATGAAGCAAAATGGTCATTATACGTAGATGGGGCGAGCTCAAAACACGGTTCCGGAGTAGGTGTACGCTTGGTCTCCCTAATCGGGGAGATGGTCGAGCAATCGTTTCGATTGGATTTCGCGGCATCAAACAACGAAGCCAAATACGAAGCGATAATTTTTGGGCTGCGACTAGCAACAACAGTCGGAGCTAAGCGAGTAACAGCCTACTACGACTTCCAGCTAGTAGCAAAAAACCTCAGTGGGGAATACGAGATAAGAGATGACATAATGGAAGCATACCTAGGCGTGGTTAAAACCCTATGTAATGAATTTGCAGACTTCGACCTAGTCAAAATCTCTAGAGGCGAAAACATACCTGCCGACGCCCTAGCTGCATTGGCCTCAACTACGGACCCGCAAACGACCAGGGTCATACCAGTCGAAACCATCCATAGGCCAAACATCTCCATTACGAAGGCTACCTGCATCATCTAGGATTCAATCAAGGAATATAATGCCAACCTAGAACCCAAGGACGTCGAAGAGGACGCGATCCCAATTGAAACGGATGATGTCAAAGTGGAAATAGACTGGCGAATCGAGATACTAGCTTACATAACAGACAGGATCTTGCCACCAAAGAAATGGGACGCCAGAAAACTTAAGGCCAAAAGTGCTAGATACACCCAGCTAGATGGCAAACTCTACAAATGGAGTGTACGTGGCCCGCTATTAAAGTGCATATCCAGCCACGAGACAAAGAAGATAATAAGGGTGGTGTACGATGGAGCATGCAAAAATATTCAGGCGGCAGGGCGCTGGCATTCAAAATAAAGCGATATGGATACTATTGGCCAACAATGATTACGGACTGCGAACAATACGCGTTGAAATGCGAAAAATGCCACAAGCACGCGCCATTGATATCAGACCAAGTGAGGAAATGCAATCCATCACGGCGCCTTACCCATTTATGAGATAGTCTATGGACATAATTGGCCCAATGCACATGTTGAAACAAAAACGTTTCCTCCTCGTCCTAACAGACTATTTTTCCAAGTGAATAGAAGCCGAATCATTCGCCAAAGTCAAATTCTAGAACCTGGAATCCTTCATCTGGAAGAACATAATTTTCCGCCATGGGATCCCCTACAAAATCCACACCGACAACGGCCCCCANTTACTCGACACCTTAGTACCCACAGGCCAACGGCCAAGCCGAGGCCGCAAACAAGACAATCTTAGATGGACTAAAGAAGATGCTGGACGCCAAAAAGGGCAGATGGGCAGACGAATTGGAGTGAGTACTATGGTCTTACCAAACTACACTTAGAAGAGGAACAAACGACTCACCATTCGCTTTGGTGTACGGAACTGAGGTAGTAATACCAGCTGAAACCGAAATTCCCAGCTTCAGAGTCGAACTAGCACCTCAAAACACAGACCAAAATGATCAGATGCTCATCGACATAGCAGATACCATTGACGAAAGGAGAGACCAGCCGACATTACATTTGCAAAATTACCACAACGCCGCAGCACGATTTTACAAAAAGAAGATCAGGAAGAGATGATTCGCCGAAGGAGAGCTCGTGCTTCGGGAAGTCTTCCCTGCAAGGGCCAAAAAGAATGCATGAAAGCTAGGCATCAAATGGGAAGGACCATACAAAATATCCAAGGTCATAAAGCCAAGAGTATACGAAATAGAGGACACAGAAGGGAACAAAGAGCGACATCCTTGGAAGGCTCATCTGAAGAAATATTTTTGTTAACGACTAGCAAATTATTTCCCATTTTATTTTCACGCATAGTTGTACCTTTCAAACCAGTGAACTACGACCTCAGCTTGATCCCCATCACAGGGGTACGTAGGCAATTCCTTAGACATGAATTCGGCTATTGTCATCATAATTTAAAATTTGCATCAAACCTCTCCTTCTTTATTAATTTTTCTCAAAAAATGGGGGAGATGTATTCGTCCTTCACACTCCAATCCAGCCCGCCATCTCCTTCTTTAATAATTTTCCCCAAAAAATGGGGTAGATGTCTTTGTCCTTCACACTCTGACCCAGCCCGCCCTCTCCTTCTTTATTAATATTTCTCAAAAAATGGGGGAGATGTATTCATCCTTCACACTCCGACCCAGCCCGTCCTCTCCTTCTTTATTAATTTTTCTCAAAAAATGGGGGAGATGTATTCGTCCTTCACACTCCGACCTAGCCCACCCTCTCTTCTTTAATATTTTTTCCCAAAAAATGGGGGAGATGTATTCGTCCTTCACACTCCGACCCAGCCCGCCCTCTCCTTCTTTATTAATTTTTCTCGAAAAATGGGGGAATTGTATTGGTCCTTCACATTAAATACTCAGCCTGACTCAACCAGAGGCTCTTGCTATATTGATGGAACAGCTCGCGAACCTACACAGTGCAATCTCTCACCCAACCAACAAGATTACACACCTGAAATCCACCAAGCTATCCACCGCCATCCATTACGGTTTTTGTCGTTTTCGCCTATCCTATCTACCAATACTCCGACGAAATCAAGGGGAGAACACTATACTACACCCGCGAGGGACCACCTAAGCTCTACATTTTTTCCTCTCTCTAGTAAAAATATCCAAACCTTTAAATACCCCCTCGTTATAGCACTACACTCAAAACAACAAAATCAAACATATCACATTGTACGACCTAGCCAGTCCTACAATACATCGCACACCCTCTAGCGGGTATTAGCCTGAGCAGCCCTCAACATGTTATAAGCGCTAAAGCCAAGCCCAATCTCGCAATAACATGTTAAAACGCATAACAAACGCTATCAAACAATCGAAACACTCATTGTACTTTTGAACGTTTAGTCCCNCAAACGATTCTCCTTGATAACAAAGTGTACATCAATATTCGCTAGCAAACACACATGATACAATCCTAATACCCATCACCACAAGGACCCTAATATATACTCAGCCCGAAACGGGTACTTGGAAGTAATAGGCAAAGATATAAACTGAAATTCCAACATAAATTTAAAACGCTTAAAGGTTCTGGGTTAAACACCCCCCAACACCAAATTCAGAATTCACAAAAGGTTAAAAGAGTTTTAAAAACTAAAGTCAAACAAGATGAGAGGGAGGAGCTTTTAGGCATGCGGGTCATGGCCGACTGCATCGTCTTCATCCCCCTTGGGGGCTTCCTTCCTCGGAATAGTTGCAATTTCCCTGATCTACATAGCGACTTTGATCGCCTTGTCAAGTGCTCCGCTCGCAGCAGCATCGAGCCCCTCGACCTCCTATTTTTCAGCCTCCTCCTCAACCATAACCTTATCTTTGTTACCTCAAGCGACGACCTTTTCAACAGGATTTAGAGAGGGGAGAATCATACCGTAAGGATCAATGTCTTCGATCGGGTTGGGCTCAGAGGGCTCACTCAGGTTGGACCCAGTCGGCGTCGCCGTCCAGTCCTTTTCCATGTTGAGCTACTTGAAATCCAGCATAGCCAGTTCGTCGTTAAACCCACCCAAGTCGTTCCCCAAATCTTTCTGCTCAGCCTCCAGCGTGGTCTCCACCTCTCTCAACAGCCTGATCAGCTTGAGATTACACTTAATTTGTTATACCGACAATAAATTCTCCTGATACACTCTTTCATTGGCCACCTTCCCTTTCACCTGATCCATCTTGTTGACAAATTGCGCCGTCATCTCCTCTTCTTTCTCTTTGAGCCTATGTTCCATTTGATCATCCATATCCCTGACGAGGGTCGCCAATTCCTTAGCCATGGAGCCTACCTCTTTCTTCAAATATTTCTTAGCTTTATCGTGATGACATACCTCCGCACTCAACCTCTCCAATTCTTTCTTCCTTAGATCTTCCAACTCGACTACCTTGGCCCTCAACCTACTATTGTCATCTATAAGCATCTCAACCCGCCTCACCACAGTTTTCAGCTTGACAATGGCTTTATCGGCCCTCGCAGTTGTGTCCTCAACGAGTTTAATCCCAAAGTTCTTCTTTGCTCTCCTCGCCTCGTTATCCAAAACCCCTACAAGACGGTTAGCCAAAGCCGCGGTCTGAAGAGTCACACATCAATCAAAACGGGAGCGAATTTCCAAATTGAGAAACAAAAAGAGATTGAAATATGGATTACAACAACCATATCTCAGCATGGGAGCGAGCCCAGTCATCGTATTCCTTCCGGACAGAGAGCAACTTGTGATCATAGAATTCGGGACCACCTAAGCGGAGCTTAGACATTAGCTCCGCACAGATGTCCCCCTCTTCCACCATATGAGTTTGATTGGGCCAGGAAATGCTGAACGCAAACCCACCGTGGTCATGGAAGCCAACTAGGGTTGTCTCCTAAGTGCGAGCCCTTTTTGTCCGAGGGGGCGTCGAGGTGGCGAGTGCTACGTCGGATCGGAGGAAGTTGAGATGATTTCTTACTGGAGCCAACAGTTTTTCCTCGATGTTGATCGTTGCGTGATGAGTCAAAGACGTCAATGTGATCTACCTCCATGGGAGCCTGATCCTTAGGGGTCTTGGTCTCTTGAGCAGCACTAAACCCAGCCGAGCTGGGAGCCCCTTAAGAGCTTTTCAACCTACGAGCTTCGCGATACAGTATGGGATTCTTCATAGAGACGGACGGATAGTGAGACGGAACACCTGCAGCAAACCACGCATCAAACACCATGTGGCTCAAATAGAACAAAATAAAACCTAGGTAAGGTATTTACTTGATGACGTTTCTGATAGCGGCTCCAGCGGCAGCCAATTGCGAGAAGCTCTCTCTCCGTTGAACGTATTTCAATTGTTCAGTCGATTCTTCCCAAGGAGCTTCCAATTCTTCAGGAATTCAACAGATGGATCCTCGACCTGGGTCAAATGCGGGGCTAATAAATAACAAAGTAAGAAAAAAATGGAGCCTGATCAACCAAAAAACGCCCAAAAATCATCCAACATGAAAAGAATAAATACATCCAGAAAATGCAGATTTGTCAAACAAGGAAAAGGGCCTAAGATTCGATTTCAAGGGAAAGGAAGAAGGGATCCACACCAATCTCCCTCTTCACATACATAGAAACCTTGAGCATATTGCAACTTAGTTCGAAGCCGCTCTATCTCACCTGAATCATCAGGAATATCGCATGTCAGACCCCTTTGGGCATCAACTGGCTCAGAGCCATGCCCCGACGATGCAAGTACCGAACTAACAACTCGGAAACAGGGAAACACAGCCCGCATGTCTTGAAAAAGATTTCATAAACAGTAACATACCCCAAGGGGGGATTGTCCGAAAATTGGCCCGGATCAGGGATTAAAAACCTGACAATAGACGGGAGATCGAACTACTCTCAAAGCGTCCTCATGGATGTACGGGATGAACGAGAAGAAGAAAAAGCCATTATTTGAAGAGCCGCAAACGCCTTGGACTTCGCACCGGAAACAATGGGAGTTCCAATACTCACACTTGTCGCGGGATGCGACGATGAGCCTCGACTCCTAGAACGAAGCGCCAACTGTCTCGACATCGCCGGAGGACCAAGGGGGAAGAGAAATCAGGAGAAAGAAAGTTGAAAAGGGACGAAAGTCTTGAGAAATTTCAAGATAAATCGGAGGAGGATAGAGCAAGTTGAATGGGGGAAATGAAAAACCCTAGCAAAATTAAAGAGAAATAAGGAGTTGAGTGACAATACCTTAGGATTCCAAGTTGGGCAGTTGAGTGCGTAGTGGGAGACGGTTAGAAGTACTTGACGAGACAGAGAGGAGAGTGGCAGTAACTGCCTCGAGGTGTGTGAAACCGCCTTTTATAGGTGTAATCATGGTGCTTTTGAAATTCAAAAATACCGAGACGAACCGAGTGAAGAGATAAACATTAACTGCGAGACTGTTGAGATTTCCTCAATCCAAATCGTAAAAAATCGGCCCAACTAACGCTACATCTTTGGAGGAAAATGGAATTATCTAGCCCAACACGAAGGATTCAAATGTACATGCAGTTATCATACGAAAACACATGCATGTTTAAATAATAATGATGAATGAAGATCAGCTTTAAAAATATATATATATATATAATATGGTTACGAGGTGAATTTTCACCAATTTTCGAAGCTCGTAGGGAGACCTGGGGGCTAATTTGTTGGTGTCGAAACCCCCTCAGCAGTTTTCCATCTCAACTAGTATCACTTCCTAGATAACAGCTCAGCATGTGTTAAGATGCAAAAGAACTCACCCAACAGATTTCTACTTAGGCACAGAAAGCAAATGATCGGCTACTCAAGTCGTAGACGACCTGGGCAGAAGGCGAGTACAAGCTGAACAAGAGAAGACTAGGTCGTGATAGTTTCAAGATAAGGAGGAAGCGTCGAGATCGTAATCCTAATAACCCGAGAAGATCGGAACAACCTGGACTAGGCAGAGGGGGATATAAAGCAAGAAGAGAAAGAAATGAGGCATTAGAATCTTTTAAGGTCTTAGAACTAGAATTAAAAATCGATCTATTTTCTCCTTTGTATGAAACATTCATCGAGATCAATAAAACAATATATTATTCTTTCTAACTTTTTGATCTGAGTTTGTGTTGCAATTTCTTTCTGATTTTGACAAGAACGACGAATTCCTCATTAAGATAATCATCTAAAAATTCATTGTGGGTTTTAGCATCCACACATTTATTTGGTGGCAGGATCCCGTCTGTTATGTAAGCTAGTATCTCGACTCGCCAGTCTATTTCCACTTCAACCTCGTCCGTTCCATTGGAATCGCATCCTCTTCGACGTCCTCGGGATATAGGTTGGCATTGTATTCCTCGATTGAATCCTGGATGACATAGATATATTTCACGATGGAGATGCTCAACCTATTGATGGTCTCAACTGGTATGACCCTGGTTGTCTGTGGGTCCGTAGTTGAGGCCAATGCGGCTAGGGCGTTGGTAGGTATGTTTTCGCCTCTAGGGATTTTAACTAGGTCGAAGTCTGCAAATTCATTACATAGGGTTTAAACCACGCCTAGGTATGCTTCCATTATGTCATCTTTCCTCTCGTATTCCCCACTGAGGTTGTTTGCTACTAGCTGGGAGTCGCAGTAGGCTGTTACTCGCTTAGCTCCGATTGTTGTTGCCAGTCGCAGCCCTACAATTATCGCTTCGTATTCGGCTGGACCCATCTACGTATAGTGACCATTTGCTTCATCTGGCTGTACTGCTGGGTTCATCTCAGGAGGTAGTTCTATTAGGAAGTCTGCCAAAACTTGAGACTTCGCGCAGGTTCTGCTCCTGAATTCTATGTCGTGCTCGATGAGCTCGAAAACCCACTTGGAGAGTCTCTCCGACTGGTTCGTACTGTGTAGTATTATTCGCGAAGGTTAGTTGGAGTGCACAACAATTGAGTGTGACTGGAAATAAGATCGAAATTTCTTTGCCGAATGCACCACAGCTAGGGCCAATTTCTCTATTGTCGGGTATCCAGTCTCGGCATCGTCAGGATTTTGCTGAGGTAGAAGATTGGCCTTTGGTCTCCTAGCTCCTCGCGTGCAATAACTAAGCTGATTGCGTGGGATGACACTGCTATGCAAAGATATAGTGTCTCACTCTCCTGGGGCTTTGAGAGGACTGGTGGTGTCATGAGGTAGGTTTTTAATTCTTTGAACGATGTTTCGTATTTCTTGTCCTAGATGAATTTCTTGTTCCCATTCAAGAGCTTGTATAATGGAAGGCACTTGTCATCGGATTTGGATATAAACCTAGTCAAGGCGGCTATGTGCCCGGTCAGTATCTGTACTTCTCTAGTGTTTTTTGGTGATGGAATTCTCAATAGGGCGTTGATTTGTTTTGGATTGGCNTCACCAAGTAGCCGAGGAATTCCCTTGAGGTTACTGCGAACTTGCAATTGGCTGGGTTCAGCTTCATCCCGTACGTATTTAGTATTTGGAAACAGGTGTGCAGGTCGCCCGCGTGAGTGTCCTTGTCCGAGGATTTGACGACCATGTTGTCTATGTAGACTTCCTTCATTTTCCCCAGCTGTTCCTAGAACATTTTGTTGACTAACCATTGTTAGGTTGCGCCTGCATTCTTTAGGCTGAAAGGCATTACTTTGTAACAATTGATGCCCCTGTGCCTAGTGAAGGCAATTTTTTCCCTATCATCGTGGTGCATGAGTATCTGGTTGTTGCCCGAGAAGACGTCCATGAATGAGAGCAGTTTATAACCAGTTGTGGCTTCGACGAGCTGATCTATGTTAGGCAACGGGAAACTATCCTTGGGACATGCTTTGTTCTGGTCAGTGAAGTCTATGCTAACTCTCCATTTTCCATTCTTTTTCTTCATCACTACGGGGTTAGCCAGCAATTCCAGATATTTCACCTCATGATTGAACCTGCTCCTACCAACTTTTCCACCTCGTCTCTGACTGCCTGAGCCCGCTCGGCCCCCATTTTGCACTTTTTCTGTTTAATCGGCTTGTAGATTGGGTTCGCATTTAGCTCGTGAAACATAATTTTCAAGCTTATTCCTAGCATGTCCGTTATGTTCTACGCGAAGGTGTGCTTATTCTCTTTGAAGAAGGAGATCAGCTCCTCTTTNGAGATCATCTTTTCTTTCAAGTCTTTTTGGAGTTTCGACCATATACAGATGCAGCGCTCCGAATGTCTTGGGTATATGTAGTACTACGTCACCTTGTCAAGTTGGGGTTCCTCGTATATCGGCTCCGCAGGTGGGGTGGGCTCCCCAATCTGTAATTACTATAAGGACTTTTACCTGAGTTTGAGTTTGGCTAGGTAGCAAGCTCGGATTGATCTTTGACTTCCTTTGATC
>OVBE01016611.1:0-10866 GCA_900406425.1 Iberis pinnata | reverse complement strand
TAAGGATGACACATTTTCTTGCCTTATGCTGAGATCGAGATATAGAGACAAAAGGATATAGGAATGGATGATTACAGTACAAGTAGGAGATTGTTAGGAATGTCTTGAAATCTTTTTGTACTTACTCTAGATAAATTTGTAGTGTTAAGGTCTGACAATTATATAATATTAGGTGGTTATAATGTTTTGCTAGAGACCGCTTATAATCTATGGTTTATGAATCCATTGCTAATATTATATAATCCTACAGGTCACACACCTAAACAAATTGGATCATTAGTATTATATTGGGTTTAGTTATATATATATATATATATATATACATATGTGTTCTATATAAGATATATAGATATGTGTATATAATATATAAAGTAATCGTATATACATTATATATATACACATGTTAACGTGCTAGTGTGCAAGTGATTGTGAATCACTTTTGGGCTTAATTAGAGGCCCATTATGTTTGTGTTGATGTAATTAACATATATATATATATATATATATATGTTGTTCGAAGGATAATTTTGATTAACCTAATTGAACGAGAGTTTAAGAACAAAAACCCTAGAGAGAAAAGAGGTAGAGACGAATAGTTTGTCGCGACGACTCTTTTGAGGTTTGATCTTGTTGGTACTAGCATACCAGTTCGATCCAATTTGTGTGCGTGTGGATACCAGTAGAGGCACGACACTTGGAGTGCTCAGAAACCTCGATTAATTCTGTTAACCTTTCCGCTGCGTAATTACCAGGTATATTCTATACCTTAATATTTAGGACTAATTCATTATTTGCACGAATCCTGGGAAATTGAATTCGTAATTAATATTTATAAAGCGTTATAAATTGGTACGAACTCCAACAGGTAAAACTCGAAAACAATTACAATTGACTACAACAAAGCTAAATAATTGTTACTTAGTTGCATAAACACATGAAAATAAACACAACACAATTATCAATATAAAGTCAAGGACACCAATTTTGACCGAAGCAGCAAATGCAAAAGGATAGATCACTATCAGAAAACGTATAAGATTTTAAAAGGAAGATTTATAAAAAGCAAGACATTGTACACATATAAGTCCCAAAATAATAAATAAGAATGAAACATTTTATATCCAAATTAAACTAATACTGAAAAAATAATACTGAAAAATATAAAAAGGAGAATGAAACCAATAAGTTACACATGCACAAAATTAAACTAATACTGAAAAAACTAGGAAACCATGTAAAAAGGAGTAAACTGAAAGTGAAAAATATAAAAATCGTAGTTAAAAATCAAATCAAATAAAAAGTAGAAGTAAACTAAATTTGGAAAAACTATGAAACCAAACCCAATAATCCGAAAATAATAACAAAAAAGAGAAGAAATCCAGAAAATCATTAGTACAATAAATCCAACAAATATAAAATCTATGAAATTGCTAACAAAAAGTAAAAGAAAAAGTATAAATAAACGAGAAAAGGAAATCAAACGCATACATCATCATGACATGCAAAACCCAGAATCAAGAAAATCGAACAAGTTACCGCAGATGAAAAACGCACACTTGTCTTCTGCCAGAAACTTAAAAAATCCGTCGAAAACTTGCACACAGGTCGGAAATGGCTGATAAAAGAAAGTTTGGAGAAAATTATAATGACGACTCCAATTTTACCTAGAGAGAAGTAAAATGTTACTTTCCTTTAATATTTTTTTTGGTAGGGACTTTCCTTTAATATTTATTGTGTGATAATATTGTTAAAAGCATATAATTCTAATATTATAATTTTATAATAAATAAATAATTATTCTGTAATTATATAGAGGTATATAACAGTAATTGATTTAGGTGAAAGTACCTAATTACAAATAAAATTAAAAGGCACCTATTTTTTTTCAGTTAGCAAACATAAACGTGTCTATATTCCAATTTTTTTTCTAAAATTTAACATATATACTGTATTAATAATTAAATTTTATTTAAATACTTTTACAATTTTCTTATGAATAAGGAGTTATGGGCCGAAGCCCGTACATCGTCCTAGTGCAAGACCTAAACCATGTTATATAACTTTTTTTGGAGAGCAAACTCCTCCCACCATGAATTAAATCCGGGAGCACAACATCACCAACAATTGCGCTTAACTGAGTAGGCCAACTCATCGATGATCACACTATGATATATATATATATATATATAGTGTACGAGAAAAAATGAATAAGCTATTGAATTAATTTTAAGAATGTATGGGGATCAAATCTCCTAAGCCTAGGTAGGTGTTGCTCGTTGAGACCTGAAGGTTATCAGCCAAGGGCAGAAAAGGAGCATGTTTTTCTTTGATAATAAAAATATTGGGTAATTTAAATATTGAATAATTAATATACATGTAAATGTATTATTTATATATTTAATAAAATATTATTTATTTTTGGCAAACTTCAGGTAGTTTGGTTCAATTTCTAAAATTTTGGTTCGATTTGGATTATGTTCTGGTTATTTGGATGATAAATTTTGATATTCATTCTGATAATTTTATAATTCAGTTCGGATTCATAATCCAATTTTTTTTTTGGTATGACTCGGTTCTTTATAATATAAAAATAAAAATTAACTAATATTTTAATATGTAATTATATTATTTTTATGTGAATTTTGGTTAGTTTGGGTAGTTCAGTTTAGGTTTAGGAACGAATATTTCAATTTGATTCGATTCGGTTTTGTAGATATCAGTTATTTTATACATCTTTAATATTGACGTTTTAAAATTTTATAGTATGAGATATGCTTTATTGTCTATTTTATAATTATATTTAAAAAAAATTGTTCAAAAATGTGCAAAAACGTACATACCACATAGTTAGTGGTGTGTTCAAAAAGTAATGTGCGTTTTCTTCAATTTGCTTGTTTTAATTCATCTGCCACATTACATCATTATTTTGTATTATTTTATTATAAAAATCATAAATGTGTATTTTACATGAATGGTTAATTTTATTGCACCAACCCACACAAATATAATAACGCCCCGCATTTAAGCTTCCCATTCATTGTCATAAGCTGGATTTTTTCTCCTTAGGTTCCTCTAGTTCATTCAGAGGCTTTAGATATTTCAGAATAATACTTTTTCATCCATTTCAATTGAAGCCACCGCATTGGAAAAATGTTTCATGGTGTAAAAAGCATATTCTGGTGGAAATATTTTGAAATCAGGTTGTCTTGTGTAAAAAAGAGCTTCGTTTAGCCTATATTACAGTGTTTCTTCTTCAGTTTCCTCTATTCCAAAGAAAAGTAATGGAAGATCATCTTAACTCTGCTCTCTATGGATAAATCTTAAAGATAATGAAGAACCTTTCGTTTTGCCAGATCATCTTGAATTCTGCTCAATGGCGAAGAACAATCTCAGTATAATAGGTAGAACTCTTAACCCTGAGAAGCAAGATATAGGAGATTTGATTCTTGATATGCCAAAAAATGACAAATCTAGGAAATGATCCAAGGAATAACTCTATTTAGAGACATATTCCATTTTATTTTTAAAATACGAATATGATCTTCAATTGGTTCTTGACAAAGAAGTTCATAACTTTAATCAATGGGGGTCTAGTCTTGGAACGTTGGGTAGAAAATCCACCAGAATATTTCCTGCAATTTATTCTGGTATGGGTTAGGATAAGGAATGTCCCAGTAAATTACTACATAGAAGCTTCTATTTCTTAGTTAGGAGAATTTGCTAGTATTGTGAAGAATGTAATATTTGATCCCCTAAAGCCTCAACCTAAGGATTATGTTAGACTACATGTGCTATTGGATTTCTCTAAACATTTGCAACGATACAAATGTGTGGATCTTCTCTCAAGATAAAAGGTCAAAATCTTGTATGATTTTGAAAAGCTTCAAAAAAGATGTTATACTTGTCAACGATTAACTCATGATCAGACAAGGTGTCCATGGCTAGTTGAAAACCAAAGAGGTCAAAATGAAATTCCAAGAAGCTCATAAACATAGAAAAAAGTTAATCTTCATCAGAATCCTCTATGAGAATCGGACCCATTGTATGGAGTGCTAACAGATCAACAAGTTGGTTATAATGCTAATACATGGAGACCAAAAATAGCAGCTGAAGTTCTGAAGAGATGAGAACATATTTGATGGTTTCTATAGACTCAGAGAGAACCATTAGGGAAGAACGAGTTAAAGCATCAATCATAGAAGTGGAAAAGAACCCAATATCTCAAAAACTATTCTTAGATCGGAACCAGCTCCAATAATTTCAAAAGACATGAATAAAGGAAAATGTATAGTCTTTGATTTCAATCCAAAGAATATTCAAGCTGCAAGATCAGAACATGTATTAGAGCATAAAAAGTTCATGTCATCTGCCATTAGAGCTGGTCAAACTCACATAAGGGAGAATATGGGTATCATACCATATGATCATCCGATGCCACTAGCAATCACCTCTCAACATGTTTCCTTTAATACATGTCCAACGGTTTTCAAGTTAAGTTCAAAAGAATCAGGAACCTCTGAGACAAATTTTCTTAGAGCAAGTCCAATGGTTATAGGACTGATTTTATTGAATCAGACCCTTACGGTAAAAATTCTAAAAGAGCCTACCATAGAAAGAGACCTTCAAAAGCTCAAAGATCTGCAACTATTACAAAGTTACCTCCTTACAATAAAGATGACTACTATGGAAAGGAAGAGAAAGGTGATCCAAAGAACAAAGAGAAAGCAAAGGTAGCAGATGGGAATCGAGGGAAGGATCAAAAACAACCAAAGAAAAGGGCAGCCTTTCCGAAGAGGCTCACCCAAGATCCACGAGTATCATTAGTTGGAATTGTTAAGGCTTGGATAAAAAACATGACTTGACAATTCCAAGACTCGGGGAGTTTAGGAAACTATACTTCCCTAATATGCTCTTTTTGATGGAGACTAAGAGGTCCAAGACTAAAGTAGAAGATTTGCAAGGAAGTCTCGGCTATAAAGATATCTTTACTATTGATCCCATCAATAGAAGTGGTGGTCTGGCTCTTTTTTGGAAAAAATATTGTAGTAGAGATTATTTTGTATGATAAGTTTTTAATAGACCTCAAAGTTATGTGGGGAGATGTATATATGTATGTTTCTTGTGTTTATGGAGATCCTTATGAGACTCATAGAATCTGGTTATGGGAAAGACTATCTAGAATTGGTTCTCAAAGAAAAGGTCCGTGGTGCCTAGTAGGTGACTTTAATGATGTTACTCATAATGGAGAAAGCATAGAGAATATCTTCAGGCCAGTCTACCACTTTCTACCTTTCACTAACATGTTAAACTGCTGTAGAATGAAAAAATTAACAGCTCATGGTAACTCCTACAGTTGGGGAGGGAAAAGAGGAAAACTTTGAATCTAAATTAAACTAGATATGTGTTTCATAAACAATGATGACTACAATAATTTCCAGCATCAAATCAATTTTTTTTTTAAAAAAGGGGCTCTGATCACATGCTAGTTATGGTTCACTTATTTGAAACAAAAGAAATTTACAGAGGGCAGTTCAGATTTGATAAAAGATTCGTAAGAAAACTAGAAGTAAGAAGTCTCATTCAAAATATTTGGCATTCCTCTGAATCAACACACCATGAAGATATTCAATCAAAAATCAGAGAAACTAGGAGATAGCTGAGTAGATTGAAACGCAGAAATAATTGGAATGCAGCAAACATAATTCAACAATTGCAGAATGCTCTGGAGATAGAACATTCTTCACCAAATCCCTCAGGTCATAGAATTTACAATTTCAAAAGGAACTGGTTCAGACATATAGAGAAGAAGATGAATACTAGCAACAAAAGGCAAGGAAAAATGGTTACATGAGGGTGATGCTAACTCAAAACAATTTCACAGCTCAGTCAAAACAAGCATATCAAAACAATATATTGAGCACATAACTGATAAAAATGGGAATAAGTATCAAAGAGACGCCTCAAAAGGAGATATAGCATGTGATTATTTTCAATCTCTCTTTACTTCAAGTAACCTAGAAAATATAGAAGACTTTCTGGAAGGATTTCAATCAAAAGTGACTAGTCAAATGAATCAGGCTTTGATGAAAGAAGTCATAGATTTAGAAATCAAGAATGCCTTGTTCTCCATTAATCCCACAAGTGCCCCTGGTCCAGATGGTCTCAAAACTTCTTTCAATCAAGCCTACTACTCAAATTACAAGCGAAGTGGAGAATTTTTCACATCAGACGAATTCCCAGTAGAATGGAACTATACCCACCTTTGTTTGATTCCAAAGATTCCAAATCTAGATTCAATGGCTAATCTCATTCCAATTATTTTGTGCTCTGTATTATACAAAGTGGTGGCAAAAGTGTTAGCAAAGAGATTACAACCTTGGTTGGATGATTTGATATCTCCAAACCAGTCTGCCTTTGCTTCAAACAGGTTGATCTCAGACAACATAATCATAGCCCATGAAGTAGTTCATAATCTCCAAGTTCACCCAAGGATATCTAGTGAGTATATGACTATCAAATCTGATATGTCAAAGGCCTATGATAGGATATAGTGGAGTTTTTTGAAGAAAATGATTGCTTTTGGTTTCAATGAGAAATGGATTAAGTGAATTATGTTTTGTGTGACTACAATGTCTTACTCTGTCTTAGTGAATAACTATCCTTTAGGGATGATAAAACATAGCAGAGGCCTTAGACAGGGAGATCCTTTATCCCCAATGTTGTTTGTGATTTGTTCAGAAGGGTTAACTAGTGCATTGAATAGGATTACAGAGAGAGATGAGATTCAAGGGTTACAATTCACTAATCATGGGCCAAAAATTCATCATATGTTGTTTAATGATGATACTCTTCTAATTTTTAAAGATGACGTCTTCAAAGCAGAAGCCATCCATAATATTCTGCAGGAATACAGTCAAGCAGCTGGGCAGGAAATAAACATGCATAAATCTTCAATATCTTTTGGGGTAAATATTGAAAATAGCTTTAGAAAGGAGATAAAAGGTATCATGGGAATTGATCAAGAAGGAGGTACAAGCTCATACCTAGGATTACCGGAAGCTTTCTCTGGATCAAAGATAAAACTATTAGATTTTTTGAGAGAAAATTTGAAATCAAGATTATCAGCCTGGTACCTCAAATCATTATCTCAAGGAGGAAAGAAAATTATCCTAAAAAGGTAGCCCTTTCGCTTCCTGTTTATGCACTGTCTTGATACCAACTTCCAAAAGCACATGTAAAAGCTTCATTTCTGCCATGGCTTCTTACTGGTGGAATGCTCAGGAGGGTAAGAGGAAAATCCACTGGATTTCTTGGGAAAATGTTTGCTTACCTAAACATTTAAGAGGTCTAAATTTCAAGGATATAACAAGTTTTAACCAAGCTTTATTGGGGGAAGCAGGCTTGACGTTTGGTTCATCAACAATCCTCTCTATGTGCTGCAGTTTTAAAGGACACATATTATCCAGATGATAACTTTCTTGAAGCACATATGGGTACAAGACCATCCTTTGTTTGGAGAAGTATACTCTTTGACAGAGATCTTTTAAGGAAAAGATTGCATAAACAAGTTGGGAAAGGAAATTCGATAATGGTTTGGACTGATCCTTGGATGAGTATAGAAGGAAGAGACCAACCTCTTATTAAACCTACCTTTTTGATGTAAACCTGATAGTAGAAGCTTTGATAGATCAGAGAACTGGTAAATGGTATAATCAAATCTTAGAAAAGATGTTTTATCCAGAAGATATCCAAAATATTCAAAAGATAAAACCAGTAATCACAAGAGAGGACCAATGGATTTGGTAGCACACGAAGTCAGACATTTATTCGGTAAAATTTGCTTATAGCATCGCTTATGCTACCAATCAAAATGAAAATTTACAGGATGCATAATTGCAACCTTCTCTTAACCCACTTAAAGAAAAAATGTGGAAAATTAAAGCCTCTCTGAAAATTAGAAATTTCATGTAGAATACAATTATGATAGTATTTCTACAACTATCAACCTAAAATATCGAAGAGTGAATATGGATGATAGATGTATGGCTTGTGGCTCTGAAGGAGAAAATGCTCAACATATCATGTTTTCCTGCACATAATTAGCTTCAAAGTATACCAACACCATAAACAAGAGAATTTAAGATCAAATTTAGTCTTATCAAAATAGAGCTATCATCAAATCATCAACAATCCAAAAGATCAGATCTTTCAAAAGCTTATCAATTAGTCAATTGGGTTCCAAATCTATCACATCAGTTAAGTCTAAGTTAGTAGTATAGTAGAAAGTGATACTAAACTCACACTAGGTTAGTAATCATCATAGATTCTGGTCATAATTCCTTAGACTCAACCATATTAAAAATGAATTTTTTTTAAAAAATGTCATCAAAATAACAAAACATCCAAAACAACACAAAATATAGCTAGTAGATATATACCATCCCCCATACTTACTTCACACCGTCCCGTTGTGAAAATAAATCCAAGAGAAGGAATAAGACATAACTAAAGGAAATTAACAAAAACATGAGTTTAAAGTGAATTTCAGAACTTACCTGAGTAGGAGAACGATTGATCTCTGCTGGCGGGTTTCTTAGGAATGTTGGAACGATCAATCCATGTATGGATCGATCGCTTGATTTAATAGAACTCCTCCAGTTTAATAGAACGATCGTTCTCACCAGGAAATGATTATTCTAAAACTACATGCATTTTTCATCTGATCAGGGATCGATCATTCCCATGGGGGATCGATCGATCCGTACCTCCAAGCAGAATCCAATTTTCCTAAGTCACGAAGAACTCAAAACTAAAAATCAATAATTTAGTAAATGAAAACTACACTGACTCAAAACTGAAAACAAGTAATCTAAAACACTAGATAATAGGTTGTCTCCCACTCAATGCTTGTTTAACGCCACTAGATTGAAGAACTTACCTCCTAAACTGTGGTTGGGTCAATATCAAGAGATGCCCCATAACAAGGTCCAAGAGTGGAAATCGTCAACTTCGGAACCTTACTCATCACATCTTTTACCACATCAGTTCCCTTCTCTTTAAGCTCTAAGGTGAAAAAGACTCTAACCTTTGAGAAGGATTCTGAAATACCTTTGCTTTTCACCTTATATTCATTTGAATCTCCAACTATTGCATGAGGAATCAAAGTCATCTAAGGACTTTTCTTGATCTTCATTGATTGCACATTTTCTTTGCTTTTGAACTTTGAGAATGCATCTTTGCAAAATAGAGTTATTAATTAGGGGTGTCCATTTCAGATAACAAATTGGATAATAGCGAGAACGGGTAATTCAGATATAAAAAATTAATATCCGAAGCATACCCGTAAAATTAAAGGTCAGGTAATGGCGGGTATGGTTCAAGAAAGGGTTGGGATTGGTTGTTAAAATCAATACTCGTTTACTACAAAAACTCGTAAAATTATTACATAAATTTGATTAATTTGTGTATTAAAATTCGTAATAGTATATAGTGACTAATTAAAATATTATATCTTTATGAGAAAATTTTAAAAAATTAAATAAAATAGTAACAAAATTGAATATATGACATAAAACAACCAATTATGTAAGTCTTTTTAATGTTCATTAATTCGTATATTTATTATAACATACAATTTATATTTATTTAGAAAATTATTATCATTATAGTTAAGTTTTAAAATAATTTTATATATTTAGTTATATAAAGGGATAATTCGGGTACCCAAATAATTATTCTTACCTGTTTAAACTTTTTTCTTGACCTAAACAGGTAATTATCATTACACGTACATGACCCTTACCTATAAATACAGATCAAATACATGTCAGATCGGGTAATCCGACCAAAAATGGACAGGTTTATTGTTAATAGGGGAAGTGATCTTGGCCTAGTGGCATTCATAAGTCCACATGAGGTTGTTAACACTATCCCACCCGGGATCGAGTCCCTACGCTTATGATAGTGTAGGAATTTCCTGTTATTATGCAAGAACTAACTATTGGGCTGGTCTGTTGTGGCCGAAATGTTGAAAAAATTATTTTGTTAATAACGAGAATCTCTCTCTTATTTTCTCTCTCTTCGGTGTTATCTCTTAAATTTTCTCAAAAATTTCTCTGACGAGGGTAACAAGGCGGAGACCTCACAACTTTCCTTCTTCTGATCTTCTCTTGTGCACCGTGGTGGTTTGGCTCCTGGCATATTCACTGGATTGTCTGAATTTCTTCTTCAAGCGGTGATATTACTCGGTTTTAATGCATTATAGTGGGCATTTATGTTTGCTATTCTACATTATTCCGAGTGTTTTCCTTGCAAATTGGTATATTTCAGGACTTCTATGCGTTCGGGTCGTTTCAGATCTAAAAGGAACATTTCAGGACATTTTAGAGCATTTCAGAAGTTTGAGAAGAATGATTAAGCTACGAGATGATTTGCACGATCGGGAACATCACTTGCCCGATCAGGCAAATGTTCCTGGAGAAATTCGTATAATCAGACCGATCGAGCATTTGGAGAAGGATCGAGCATCAATACAATCTGCCCGATCGGGCAGATGACCTGAAACAGAAGTTGAATTTCCAATTTTGCACACAAGTCCTCTAAGCTATCCATTATTTCCATATTTCTAGATTTTTACTTTTTAGAACTATAAAAATCCTTTTGTGGCTTAGGTTATTAGAATTCTATCTTTACTTTGTTGCAAACTTGAGAGCTTTACTGGGAGAAAGAATTCCTAAACCTGTATTTGGAGAAGAAATTCTGAACCCATATTTTAATATATTTTATTTATTTGATTTCAATTATGTGTTGTTCTCAGAAATTGATTTGTCTCTGCTTTGATATGTCTGAGTAGTTCACTAGTTAGGT
>OVBE01016610.1:0-10866 GCA_900406425.1 Iberis pinnata | reverse complement strand
GCGCCGCATTTTCTCCTACTGCAGCTCACCGGAGCTCTTATACATTTCTTGCCAGTTGCTGCTTTACTTACTTTTTGGGTATATGGTTCCGATTGTCTTGTTGTGTACTCTTTTTCCAGGTTCTAGTTTTATCCCACAAGGTTTTCTAGAATCGGGTTTTAACGAGGCCACCAAGATAATCTCATGAGGAACCATATACAGATTGCTTCGGTCATGACCAAACATTCTTTTGTAAATAACCTCTATTCTTCGGTTTAATCAATTTAACATTTCATCAAAAAAAAAAAAAAAATTAACTTCAAATATTTCAAACTAACATTCCATCCATAAATAAAAAGTAACTTTTTTGGGCCTAATCTGAAAACTTTGTTGGGCCTCGTTAAACTCTTTTTTAAAAAAGGCATAATTTGTTGCATTTTGGTTTTATGATCGTTAAGGAAACGCACACGCTTTAGAAAAATTGAAAGAGAGTTTCTTCCCCCCAATTTGGCTTCTCTTCTTCTTCGACGATCGATTATGATCGATTCTTCGATATTTTTGGCATAACGAAAGAATCAGGTACATAATTAGATCAGCAAGTTCTTTAATTTCTCTAGATCGCAATTTTGATTGGTTCTAGAATCGCATTCTTATGTTGTAGCGATCGTTTCTAGGATTCCTCGTTACGATTTTGATATTTAGGGTTTGTATGCTTCGTAATCGTTATATGTTGGTTTAGATATAAATTTCTTTTACATTCTCTGTTTTCTACGGTGATGTTTCTGACTTGTGCTCTATATTGTTCTTTTGTTTGATTGTTGTTGTTTTTGTTAGGGGCTCTGGAGAAGATGGGCAGCTAGGATTTGGAAACGATGTTGAAAAGGAACGGGCTTGCGTTGTAGATGCTCTTGAGCTTTTTACTGTTGCGATGACGGCCAGGTAAACTTGATCAATTCACTTTCTTTTAGGGGTTTCGCTTGCAAGTTACTAAAGTTCAATCCTTTTGCATTGATTTTTCGATTTTGATTTTGTTGAGTTAGCTTGCTGGGAATAACAAGAGGGTTTTGAATAACCCATCAAGAGAGTTTACAGTTCGTCCTTTTTTGCATCCAACATATTTGAGTTGCTCTATGGTTCTGTATGCTTGCCTCACCACGAAAACTTATGCCTTTGCAAATGTTTTATCAGCTGCAAACTTAGGACACTCACCAGAGGCAAAAACATAAAATATCCCTAGTCTTGTTAAGTCTCTTGCCAATGTCAAGATTACTGAGATATAAATAATTTCAGTTTTGAAGTTTTTTTCTTTAATTCTGTTTCCACGTTGTGATATATTCTTTGATGGATACATAGGCAGGTGTAATCGTCTTTCGATTTTGTTTTCAGTCTCTGTGGAAACCTGACTTTACTTGAGACGTCTCTGAAATACTTTGCTTTGATGTTTGGTTTTCAAAGACGTTTCAGTTAGGGTTATATGTTGTGATCTTGTAAGTCATTGTTTATTTGCTCTCTATCCTAGTTAAGTTGAATGTTACTCTGTAGCTGGATTGAATGTATGATGATGTTTTTGTTGCTGGTTTATCTATGGCTGCCTTAAATGTAACATGAAAGTTTGTCTTTTTAATTCATTGGTGTTATCTGCAATTAGCTTCTCGATCTTCTCTAGTGAAGTTAATTAAAAGATCACTACTTGAGCAGTCAAAGCTCATAGCGTTCAAGTCTTGATTACAGTTAGTGTTGGCAGTAAGTGTAAAAAATTATCTTTCTTTTTTTTAACCTCACTAGGATGTTTATTTTTTTGCTTTAGATTAACGAAAAGGCGAGCAATGAGGTCTTGGAAGTGGAACAGAAGTATAGTATGATTCGAAAACCTGGCTATGATAAGCGTAATGAAGTTATCAGATCGATTCCAGACTTTTTGATGACTGCTGTGAGTAGCATTTTTTTCTACTGTAATTCGATTATTATGGTTTAAACGTCTTATGTGAAATGATATTTCTAAGTTTCTTTGCAGTTTTTGTGTCATCCTGCTTTAGGTGATCTCTTGTCAGAAGAAGACTATAAGGTTTGAGTTATCCTTTAGATATGCTTTCAAGTTGATAATGTAGTTTCCTTGATGGATGCAGTTATGTCCTTCGATTTCTCTTGATTTGATTTCTTTGCTTTTACAAACTTTTATGTACTTGAGCTCTCTGGATGTGGAAGATGAAAAAGGCATAAAATCCGGATACTCCATAATCTATGTAAGTTTCTTTATCAAGCTCATCGTTATAATCTTACCCTATCAAGTGTGCTTACTGAGTATTGTTAATTGCTTAGTTCACATCACTTTAATCCCAATCCTTTTTTTTTGATGATGCTAAACTTCCTAAGACGTATGCCTTGTTGAAGAAGGAACAACGAAAATCACAGCAACTTCTATCAAATGGAAGGAAAGCAAGGTAACAACGTCTTTTGTGTACTTTGATTTTTTGTTTTGGTGTTTTGTTTTCACATTCAGAACCCAAATAAGATCAAGAGGCATACACTAATCTAATAGTGTTTCTGGAAGATTCTTATTTGGGACATTGTCCCTTGTTGTTGCCTAAGATTGTGAATTGGTTTGGTAGTGCATGCCAAAGTTTAGTACCCACGGCTTCTCAAAGATCTATAGACAACTAATATTTGGCACACAACTTATAAAATATCTATAGATCAAGATTATGTGACCATCGGTTTAGAAACAGTCTTTAGACAAAGACTACGTTTCAATGGGCTTAAAAAGACCGTTTCTATTTAGAAAGTCTATAATATGCGACCATCGGCTATTCGGCTTAGAAACGTCTTTAGACAAAGATTTTTTCTGTTTAGAGAAGTCTATATAATATGCGACCGTCGGCTTAGAAATGGTCTTTTAGATAAAGACTAAGTTTCATTTGGCTTTCACTTATACAGACGGCTTAATAATGTGTTGTAGACAGAATCTGTGATCCGTTTTAAGACTGGTTGGATGGTAAATAACGACCAACAATTTAAAGGAGTCTTAAGACAGATACTTAACCAAAAGTATATCATTATTATGAGTTAAACCGAATCATAGTCTCAAGAACAATCTATGGACCGAAAAATGATGTTCTTACTAGAACCATAAGGCTTAAAAGTCGGTAAACAACTAACGGTAAATGACTAATAAATGTCTTAAGACAGACAAAATGTTATCCATATAGAGTTAATAAGAGGTTCTTAGACCTGAGTATGGATGGTATAAACAACCAACGATTTGAAAAAAAGGAGCCAATAGGTTAAATCAGTGCCAAAAGACCGAAGCTTAAACTGATTATGTACTTTACTACAAGGGCTCTAGAAGTCTATTTGGACAATAAACTATTGATTTTTATAAAACAACTAACGATTTTTAAAGTCTCTAGACATAAACTGAATCAGAAAACATGTTCTTTTGTTTAGCCACAACAGCTCAGAATAGTCTTTAGAGAAAGATAGTTGTGGACAAACGGCTGGCTTAAGAAAAATATATTTGACTGAATAAACAGATTCCTTACTTAACATGTAAGTACGCTTGGATTTGTTAAGGCTTTAATAAGGAGTCTTAACAAAGACAAGAACGAAATCTGATTGTTTATCTTTGGAACCTGGTAGTCAAATGTAAACAAAAGACTAGTGATCCTTTGATGGAATGAAACAACTAACGATTTAAAACCCAAATAAGATCAAGAGGCAGATACTAATCTAATAGTGTTTTGCAAGATTCTTGTTTGGGGACATTGTCCCTTCTTGCCTAAGATTGCGAATTGGTTTTGGTAGTGCATGCCAAAGTATGACACACGGCTTAAAAATCTTTTGAGGAAGACATTGGGTTGAATCTGATTTGTGGTACCCACAAGTTATCAAAGGTCTATAAAATGTCAATAGACCGACCGAGATTAGACGTTTCTGTTGGCTTTGACTACCACCTACGGCTTACAAAATATGTATAGACAAAGACTAAGTTCAGTTGGTTTGTACTACTACGGCTTACGATCTGTACCGATGGTTGAATTTGTTTTTAGACTTCTTGGATGGTAAATTAACGACCAACAGTTTAAAGAAGTCCTAAGACAAAGAGAGGACTTAAACGGAATCACAGTTTCAAGAACGAACGATGGTTTTTACTAGAACTACAAGGTTTAAAGTCAGTAAACAACAAACGATAAACGACTGATAAAAAAAAATAATCTTGGACTTGCTGGAAGTCTAAGAAAGACTGAAACAGCAGAAACTGATTGATTATGTACTTTACTGGAAGTATTATTTAGTCAAAAGACTATAAAACAACTAACGATTTATAAAGTCAATTACGTGGGCTTTTGGCTAAGAATCAAAACTAGATTTGTTACATAAAACATAATAAGGTCTGGCTATGGATCAGTTTAAGACTCGTTGCAGCATAACTAATTGAGATAGACCGTACCAAGAGAGAGGAAACTTATCATTAATTATCTTTTGATGAAATGAAACAACTAACGATTTAAAACCCAAATAAGATCAAGAGACGGACACTAATCTAATATTTTGTCAGATACTTATTTTGGGATATTTTTCCAAAGGTTATGAATTCGAAGGCTTCAAGTAAGTTGATGGGATAAAACAACTAACGATCTAAAAAGTCTCAAGACAGACTATGAATACAAAACACACTTTGAGGCTTAGACATGCCTTTAGAGAGTCTCAAGACAGAGGCTCGTTATCTTGATAAGGCTGGCAATGATAGTGTTGATTATGGACAGTGTAAGAATCGTTGGATGGTAAAAACGACCAATGTTTTGTTTTCACAATCAGATCCCAAATAAGATGAAGAGGCATACACTAATCTAATAGTGTTTCTGTAAGATTCTTAATTGGGGACACTGTCCCTTGTTGTTTCCTTAGTAAGATTTTGAATTGGTTTGGTAGTGCATGCCAAGGTCCATAGACAAAGACAATGATTTCTTGGATGGGATGGAGAATAAATATGTGACTACCCACGGCTTACAATAATCTAAAAACAGAGACTGTTTCTGTTTAGGAAAGTCTAAAATACATAAAAACTACCTCCTTGTTACCCATCGGCTTACAAATCTCTATAGACAAAGACTGTTTCAACCATCGGCTTAGACACAAAAACTGTGCGATTGTTCACTACACGCTTTACCAAACAGAATCTGTGATTCAGTTTAAGACTTATTGGATGGTAAATAACGACCAACAGATTAATAATAAGAAAAATATGAACTGAAAACTGATCATAAACAACTAAGATAAACGACTTTAGAAAAAGACAAAGGTAAACTTAGAGGTTCTTAGACCCGAGTATGGATCAATCTTTTGACTTACTGGATGATTTAAAAAAACAGCCAATAGCTTAAATTAGTCCCAAGAAAGATCAAAGCAGCAAGGCTTTGGAAGTCTAATAGTAAAAGATCTTAATAAAACAAATAATGATTTAAAACCCAAATAAGATCAAGAGGCAGATACTAATCTAATAGTGTTGTGCAAGATTCTTATATGGGGACATTGCCCCTTGTTGTTGTTGTTGCCTAAGATTGTGAATTGGTTTTGGTAGTGCATGCCAAAGTATGACACACATCTTAAAAATATCTTTTGAGGAAGACATTGGGTTGGTTCTAATTTGTGGTACCCATGACTTATCAAAGGTCTATAAACCGACCGAGATTATTTAACCCATGGCTGAGAAACATCTTTAGACGTTTCTGTTGGCTTTGACTACCAAAATTTGTATAGAAAATGACTTCCTATTTAGAAAAGTCTATAATATACGACCATCAACTTACAAGACAAAGACGAAGTTCAGTTGGCTTGTACTACTACGACTTACACTCTGTACCGACGGCTTAATAATGACATAATCTGAATTTTTTTTAGGGTTGTCGGATGGTAAAATAACGACCAACAGTTTAAAGAAGTCCTAAGACAAAGAGAGGACTTAAACGAAATCATGGTTTCAAGAACAAACTCGATGGTTTTACTAGAACCAAAGTCGGTAAACAACAACCGATAAACGACTGATAAAAGAGTATAAATAGTCTTGGACTTGCTTGATGGTATAAAACAACCATATATTTAATTAAAGATCATGAAGGTAAAGACAGTCTTAAGAACAACTGAAGGGGAAAGTGATTCTTTATTGTTTACAAATCTCTATAGGTCAAAGACTGTTTCATTTTTGAAAAGTCTGCAGTACGTAACCGTCCATCAGCTTAGACAAGTCATTGAATGTTTACAAAACATAATCTATGAAATTCGGTTTTAGACTTGTTGGATAGTAAGTACGACCAACAATTTAAAGAAGTCTTAAGACAAAGACTTAATTCATTTTTTGGCTTAAACCGAATCACAGTTCCAAAAACAAACTATGGACTGATGTTTTTCACTAGAACCACAAGGCTTAAAGTCGCCGGTAAACAACTAACAATGAACTACTG
Source organism: Iberis pinnata (assembly GCA_900406425.1). NCBI lineage: Eukaryota > Viridiplantae > Streptophyta > Magnoliopsida > Brassicales > Brassicaceae > Iberis > Iberis pinnata. The sequence continues at coordinate 4,429 of OVBE01016610.1, read as the reverse complement.
ACAAAGGTTATCCATATAAGGCTTAGACCCGAGTATTGATTAGTCATGGACTTGCGGGATGGTACAAAACAACCAACGATTTGTAAAGCAGCCTATAGCTAAAAATCATTCCTAAGAAATAGCAGAAACTGGTTATGTACTTTAGTGTGGAAGTCTTATTTAGTCAAAAGACTATTGATCTTTATAAAACAACTAACGATTTATAAAGCCGATTACGTGGGTTTTTGGCTAAGAATCAAAAATAGATTCGTTACTTAAACCATAAGGCTTATTAGAAACTCCTAGATTGGCTATGGATCAGTCAAAGACGACCAACTACTTGCAGAAAGACTAATTATGTACTTTACTGGAAGTCTTATTTAGTCAAAAGACTATTAATCTTTATAAAACAACTAACGATTTATAAAGTTTCAAGACAGACTATGAATCCAAAACGCACTCAACTTCTTGAGGCTTAGACATGCCTTTAGACGGTCTCAAAACAGAGGCTATTAGCCATAGCTGCTGATTCAGTAAGGTAGATTATGGACAGTTTAAGAATCATTGGATGGTAAAAATGACCAGCTTTCACATTCAAATCCCAAATAAGATCAAGAGGCAGATACTAATCTAATAGTGTGTCTGTAAGATTCTTAATTGGGGACATTGTCCCTTGTTGTTGCCTAAGTAAGATTGTGAATTGGTTTGATAGTGCATGCCAAGGTCTATAGACAAAGATAATGATTTCTTGGATGGGATGGAGAATCAGTCTGTGACTACCCACGACTTACAATAATCTACAAACATAGACTGTTTCTGTTTAGGAAAGTCTATAATACATAAAGACTACCTATTTGTTACCCATCAACTTACAAATCTCTATAGACAAAGACTGTTTCATTTTTGAAAAGTATGCAATATGCAACCATCGACTTAGACTGTGCGACTGTTCACTACACGCTTTACCAAACAGAATATGTGATTCGGTTTAAGACTTGTTGGATGGTAAATAACGACCAACAGATTAATACTAAGAAAAAAATATGGACTGAAAACTGATGGTAAACAACTAACGATAAATGACTTAAGAAAAAGACAAAGATTAACTTAGAGGTTCTTAGACCCGAGTGTGGATTAGTCTTTTGACTTACTGGATGATTTGAAAAAACAGCCAATAGCTTAAATTAGTCCCAAGAAATATCAAAAGCAACAAGGCTTTGGAAGTCTATTTAGTAAAAGATCTTTATAAAACTACTAACGATTTATAAAACCTCTAGACAAAGATAACGTTTGTGATTTTGGCTAAGAATCAAAAACAGATTCGGGTTAGAATTTTTTGAGTGGCTAGGATCAATTTAAAATTTGTTGGATGGTAAATGACGACCAACAACGAGAGATAGAAAGTAAACCATTAAGTGACGGAATAAAACAACTAACGATTTGTTAGGTCTCAAAACAGACTATGATTCCAAAACATTATGTCTTTATACAAAGAGACTATAACTAGGACTGTCAAATGGGCTCTCCAAGTCCATTTTCGCCCGTCCATGTTTGTCCATTCGGATTATGGACAAATTTTGACCGTGACCGATATAACCCAAACCCATTAATGTCCAAAACCACAAATGCCCATATTAAATGGGTTGTCCACGGGTGTCCAATGGACATAATTTTAATTTTGTTTATAATTCAAATTTTGTAATTATAATCAACTTAATAATTTTATAATAACAAGTTTTAGTATAAGTTTAATAAAGTTTTAACAATTTTAAACATAAACAAAAATGCATAACAAGTTTTTTCGTTAAAAACGCATAAACATATTTCTCACGGAAAACGGAAAAATATGTTTTGACAAAAAAAATTAAAAACTTGTTCCCCCCCCAAAAAAAAAGACAAAAAAAAATCTGTGTTTTTTAAAAAAAATGTAAAACTATATTTTCTTGTAAAATATACGAAAAACACATTTTCCCACCAAAAAACGCGAAAACATTTTTTCTCACCACAAACAAGTAAAAGTATTTTTCCACCAAAAACGTCTTTCCACGTTTTCCCGCTGTAAACGCGTTTTCCTGCCAAAAACGCGAAACACGTTTTCCCGCCAAAAACGCGAAAACACGTTTTTTCGGCAAAACGCGAAAATGCGTTTTCCAAGCAAAAACGTGAAAACTGTTTTCTCGCAAAAAACGCGTTTTCGCATTTTCCTGCCAAAAACACGTTTTTCCTCCAAAAACGCGGAAAGCTGTTTTCTCGCCAAAAATGCATTTTCCCTCCACAAAAGGCGAAAACGCATTTTCCCGCCAAAAAGGCGAAAAAACATTTTCCCTCCAAAAACAAAAAAAAAAACACATTTTTCCTCCAACAACGCAAAAAAGCATTTTCCCGCCAAAAATGCAAAAATCCTTTTTCTCACCAAAAACGCGAAAACGCATTTTCACGTAAAAAATGCGAAAATGCATTATCCCGCCAAAACGCGAAAACCTGTTTTTCCACCAAAAAGTGAAAATCTGTTTTCCCACCAAAAACGCGAAAACCCGTTTTCTTACCAAAAACGCGAAAAACTGTTTTATGTTAAAAACGTGTTTTTCGCAATAAACGAGGAAACATATTTTTCCGCCAAAAATGCGAAAATATGTTTTCGCGCCAAAAATGTGGAAACGTGTTTTCCCGCCAAATATTTCATTTTAGTAATTCTAATAGAACACATATAAAAATATCCCCGAATTTTAACCTAAAATTTAAAAATATTTGGACAGCCCAATGTCCATACTGTCCAGCCCATTTTGACCATGGTCCAAATTGGACAAAGCCCATATTGACCCATCAGTTTATGGGCTTGTCCATGGACGGTCCACAATAGATTGGACATGGACGGACCATGGTCCGCCCGCCCATTTTGACAGCCCTAACTATAACTGAATCCTATCCAAGTCTTTTTACACAGAGTAATAATTTGACTAGATAAAGACTGACATTCCTTTACTTTATAACAGCTCATGGCCTTTTTTTGTAACGAGTTTCTATTATCTGCAGGTATATGTAACCCTCGGGAGGTGTTCAGAGACTCAAAAGGAGATGATTGTAAGTGTAAGTAGATTTCTTTGAACAAGGTTAGGTATGTGCTTTTCATCAAACTTGTTTTTTTAAAATTGATACTGATTATAAATCAAAAGACTAATTTTTTTTGTTCAGGTATGTATGTATGTGCTTCAAAAGGTGTCCTCAAGGAGATTGGTAAGTGTAAGTAAATTATTGTTTGTGATAAAATGATATGAAACTTGCAAAGTGATTTACATGTCTTCAATAAGTAATAATTTATAATTAGGCATCAATTAGTTAATATAAATAAAACAGTCTCTATTTGGAGGAGGAAAGTACTTTATTATCTCCTCAATCACTCTCTTGTAGATATATTTATTTGTTAATGTAAATTTAGATTTTAATGTTTGGTAAGGGGTTTTGTATCTCCTGTGTTTAGCAATCTCTATTTTGGTTAGAAAAATACTCTTGTTATCTCTGTGTTTGAATGATTATGTGTGTGTCTAATTATCTCATGCATATAATGATGTAGTTTTTGTGATAACTGATGATTGATTAATGTGTTAAGATTCTACTAATTTTAGTTTTCCTTACCTTACAATACAGTGTCTAAAACTATCTATGTTTTTCTAGTGTATATATTTAGAATCAGAAATGGATTTTTCTACCATGCTTACTTTTTGTTTGAACAACATTTTTCTGTCAATTGAACAATTTTTGTTATATATATTTGTTGTTGTTTGGTTGTTTTAATTTGGACAGTTGATAAGATGTTAAATTTTGACTAAATTGGGTACGAAAATACTCTTTTTATCTAATAGTTTGTTGCTTGTGTCTTGTTTTATTATATGTATGTATGTATCTTAGGTTTATTTATTTGGTCCATTGAAAAATAGTATTGGAACCATTGTATCTTGAATAGAAAAATATTCCTTATCTCCGTTCCAATGGCTTTGTATGATATCCCCTTTTATAATTTTGTTCTTTGTTTAAATTGGAGATTTTTAATTTCCATGTTTGATTTTGTTGTTAAACAAACAAATGGATTCTATGTGTTTTGCCTAGCTTTGTGTTTGATTATAAGATATACAATTATTTTTTTAATTTCCATGTTAGCTTTGTGTTTGCATTTTGATTGTCTTAAAGATTTAACTGTGATTTTGCCTTTTGGTTTTTTTGTGTGTGTGTAAATTTTCTTGTTAAATGGAGAATTGATTCGTACCTGAAGTGGTTGATTAATATTCACAAAGAGGATTTCACTTGCCTATATGTTTTGATTGTGTTGCTTCTTTCTTCAAAAACATTGGTATTTTTTCAATATCGGTAATCGAGATACATTTTATGAAATCTATTTTGTTGATACCAGGTTTAGCACCTGCTCTCAAAAGTCCATTTCGACACAAGGCCCAGC
>OVBE01016609.1:0-10867 GCA_900406425.1 Iberis pinnata | reverse complement strand
GGAAGACTTTATTAGACTTTATTTTAAAAAACCTTTAATTTGTAGTAATTACATAATATGCAATTAACAAATATTAATATATTGTATTTTTGTTAAAATAAAATAAATTTTACATTTATAATTTAGATACACACATAATATATTAAAAATCTTTACCAAAATCTTCTCATATTTATTTTTTTATTTCATTTGAATTAGGAAATTTGTTTTTAATTTCATTTTAATTTACAAAATTTACTTTTAGTTTCTTTTCTAAAAAAATATAGTATAAAAACTATAAATGTAATATATAAGATCATAAAATTTAAAATAAATAATTTAAATGTTGTAAGTATTTCAAATAATATAAACTAATATATTTTAAAGTTTAAATGTGTTTATAAAATTTACATCATTATATATTATTTATCTTAATTAATAAACCAATCTAACATATATTTTTATTATCTATATATAGTATATTTAAATTGTCATGTTTACAAAAGAAAAAGTAATATGTTTATTATGTTTTATATTATATAGTTATATATTTTTTATAATGTCATCATATTTATTTATAGTTAACTGAAAAATGAGTACTAAAGATTGAAGATGGTTGAATATTTGATATTTTCTCCATAATTTACCAATTTATCTGTACGTTAAATTTAAATATGACATAAAAATAATTATTTTCAAAGATTGATTTATATTACAAATAAGTATTCGTAATATAAAAATTATTAAGAGGAATTTATTTAGATTAACATAAAAATAATTTTTATTTAGCTAATAAATTTATGAATTTTAATTATTACTATCAAGATTTATTTATAAATAATTTACAAAATTATTTCATGTAATTAATTGCATTGAAGAATCTCAACTATAATACTGGAAAGAAAAATAAATCATATCATAGATTATCATAACTGTTTATTTAAATTTTAAATTTTAAATAAAAATTTTAATTTTATTATTTTCCATAATAAATAATAAGTTTAAAATCTTCAGCATAATATTAAATATATTTTTTAATAAATTCAAGCATAATGTTAGTTAAGAATACAACAAAATAGAGATTTGTTTGTTAGATAAATATCTCTAATTTTTAAAAATAAATTTGTTTCCCCTTAACAATCACGCCATAATCTTCTTCCNAAAAAAAAAAAAAATTCAGCACCATTTTTGATATGTTAGTTGGTAATATTTTGTTTAAATGCTTTAACAAATAGTTTAACTGTTTGCGATAATTATTAATCTTTTTGTTCGTGAAAAAAAAAATCTACATCCTTTTAAAATATGGGGCATTCTCAAAAATACCACTAAAAACTAGGTTTATTCCAAAAATACCACACATTTTTAAAAGTTTCAAAAATACCACTTTTTCAATAATACTACAAAAATGTTTTTGTTCCAAAAATACCACAAAATTTGAAATAACTTTAACACTTCAAATTTAAATTCCAAGAACCGCAAAACCAAACTCTATCTCCTTCAAAACTAAACATAAATTCTATTTAGTGAACCCAAACCCAAAATATTAAATTCTAAACCCTTATAATTCACTTTTCATGTTTGTGGTATTTTTGGAATATTTGAGAGTGTGTGGTATTTATGGATATTTTGGGAGTGTGTGGTAGTTTTGGAATTTGAACTTCTTGTGATGGTGTTTCAAGGAATTCCTCTTAAAACATTCTCATTATTTATATTGTTTTAGTTTTATGACTTTCTCAGATATGGTTCCGATAAATTCCAGTTTCTTCTGCTTCTACGTAATTGCATAAGATCATCAAAAGGTGTATGTTTCCTACATTGTTTGTGGAAATAAAAAGAAAAGGTATGACATCTCTTTATCCAAAAACTTATAAATGATATTGATAATTTTCATTAATCATACTTATTTACAAAGTTTTTTTATTAATCTTTTTTGTTTCAATCCAATATTTTTTTAGAACAAACAAGTTTTGATGATAAGAGAAATGTGGTAGATGGTCAAACAAGCAAAGCCTATCACATATGAACTGAACTACAAAGATCATCAAAGCAACAAAAATGAAGAAGCATGAAACCAAAACAAGAATAGCACTTTGATCATAATCTTACAATTTATGCTACATTTTTTACTTTACCATAAAATATATGTTTAGGACTTTTCAGTTGATTATAATTTTAATTATTTTCTCATTATTGTAAACGAGATTTATTGTTAACCACTCATGAATAAAAATCCTTCAAGATTATAATGTATATTGTAAGGATCTTTTAATATATTAGATGAATTAATTAATGAGTAAATTAATATTGAATTAAAAACGACAAATCACAAGAAAACAAATTATTCTATTTTTTATTAATAAATAATTTATTTTCAAAATTATTTTGAATTAAAAATCTGTAATTTATATTAAAACTAATAATTTATGAATCATTTATAAAATTGATATATTGTATTAATTACTAATAAATGATATAAATATTTAACATTGATTATTATAATCACAAAATATTAATATCAATACCAAAAATGATGCAAAATATCATATCATTTTTTTTTTGTAATTGACACATATAGACATCAACTGGAAAAACTGATTAAAATTTTTGTGTCGATTAATTAATTGATGCAATATTTAAATCAATTATCATAAGTGAAACAAACACTAACATCAATACTATAAACTGATGCAAAATATAACGTCATTTTTAATAAGTGATACATATTAGCATCAATTATACAATCAATGCAACATTAGCATCAATTAGTTTTATTGATGTAAAATATATGCATCACCACTTATTAGGTCACTTATTTAAGTGATGTAAAATTCATTTATATCATTTTATAACTAATGCAAAATTAAAAATAAATGACACAATATCCATTTTTTCTTGTAGTGTCCTGGTCATCTGAATTCACCCAAATCAACCATCAGTCTAGACCACATACTGACTAGTAGGGGTGGGCGTTCGGTTTTTGGTTCGGGTTCGGTTCAGGTAATTCGGATTTCGGGTTATTTGGTTAGGGGGATATAGGAACCGTTCGGGTTATTTAAAAATTTGGTTCGGATTTGGTTCGGTTCTATTCGGGTTCGGGTCGGTTTTTTTATTTTTATTAGGATCTGAAATGGAACCGAAAATCCAAAATATCCATAAAAAATCCAAATTATCCGAACAACCTAGCGAAAATCCAAGTTAATCCAATCAAAAACCCAAAATATCAGACAAAAATATATAAATATCCTAGTTACCTTACTAAAAATCTACATTTTCTACCTAAAATCCTAACTATTTGATCAAAATTACATATATATATATATATACGGGTTTTTCGGTTATACTTTCGGATTTCGGTTCGGTTCGGGTTCGGATTCGGTTTTTTTGGGTTGAGATATATAGGAACTATTCGGGTTATTTGGAAGAACAATTCGGTTTCGGTTTCGGTTTTTTCGGTTCGGTTTCGGTTCGGATTTCGGGTTTCGGTTTATATGCCCAGCCCTACTGACTAGACTGCCTTGACCATCTAGATTACCCGAATTGATCACCAGTCTAGCCCACATAATGACTAAACTGCCCAGACCATCCAGATTACCCGAATCGATCACCAGTTTACTCCACAGTACGACACTTAAGCCCAAACTATCGACACAAAGACGATACAGTACGAATACGACACACGTGGCCATTTTACGGTACTACGACCAACCCATAACATGTATCAAGTCACAAAGAACATCAGATCATGTATACGGCACACATGGCCTCTAGAACGACATTATAGCCTTCACGGAACATGAGTCCAGCCACAAATGCTATCCAGATCATGTGTACTGACCACAAAGGTCACATAACAACACTGCGACCATCACACAACATGTATCCGGCCAAAAAAGTTATTCGGATCATGCACGATAACCAAGAAGGTCATCACAACATAAAAATATCCATTCAAGCCACTATACTATCACGTAGAAAGTCTAAGGTTCGGATAGATTGCACTCACATATGAAATTTTTCCGAACTTGATTGATTTCTTCAGTATGTGGATTGCTCAAGCTCAACAGATTGATTCTCACTTCTCACGGATTGATTCTCACTTCTCATGGACTATTCCTCCAAAATTGGAACTTTCGCCTGTTATGAAAGTTTTCTCTATGAAAATGGAGTTTTCGTGATGAAGAGATGAAGTAACCTAAGGGAGAGGTAAGATAGCTCAACCTGCTTGGAACTGGTCCAGTCAGAATATGCCATCGCCTGCTTGTGCGTTTCTGAACTGGCACACTGCTCCAACCAGACTAACCCAGTACTCCCTAGCAACACTATTCCGAGCAGACTAATTCAGTGCTCGCTAGCAACACTGTTCCGACCAGACTGACTCAGTGCTCGGCCACATTCCCATTTCTTCAATACTTAGCCATTTTTATCCGTAGTTCATCCGTATGATAACCCAACTATGCGTATCATCAGATAAACTTGTGCATGGTTCAGTTCACATCCGACATCCGGACTGAACTTCGACCAATTTGCACCTTCTTTAGTCCAAACTGTCTCTTAATATAATTTCTCTACATATTAATAAATCTTTCGGTCTAACCATTTAACTTAGCTTAGTTTGTGACTGATTGACTTGCACATTCGGATTCCCAACACCTTGATCATGATCTAGCCGTGATTTGATCTTCGATCTTCTTTGATCAATCTTCTAAAAACCAACATGATGCTTGTCAAGCATGATGATTATGTTTCCCATGCATGATCTGAGGGGGTTTAGTAAGCCATGGTCACATCCAACCCAACCAGTCCAGCCCTCAACTATCACCACCCCCTACATAGCATTAGTGATAATTTTTGGGTTTCCACCAGAAAACATTGAAATGTCTGAGGAGTCACTAGCCTATTGATTATTCATTATAAAAATTAATAACTCCGACATTTAGTCAAATTTTCGCATTTCTCACGAACCAACTTGAATTTTCTTGAATTCTTCCGGATGAATGCTTAACTTTATGATTTTAACATCTTGGCTCGAAGCATTCATCTTTTGTCCCGGCCATACGGCCAATTCTATTTTACTTAGTGGTTTTCGAGTGCTACAATTCTCTCCCCCACTTAGGTTAAATTCATCCTCGAATTTTCACCCTTATTCTTCTTAACCCGAACCACCTTTTGTTTACCGAACACTTAGGATATCTTTCCATCATCATATATTCGGGTTCCCAAGTTGTTTCTTCAATACCATCACAATCCCAAACGACCTTAACGTATTTGATGCGCTTTTTCCTTTCATTTTTGATCTTCTTTCCAATTATCTGATTGGTCTGCCTTCGATCGTGAGGTTTTCTCTTAAATCAACTTGAATATCCTTCATGATGTTGTCCCAATTAGTAATCTGTTTCCTTAAATCTGAGACTTGATAGACATCGCGGAACTGATTCATAGCTCTAGGCAATTCGAGTCTATAAGCCACTGCACCAATTCTTTCCAAGATCTTAAAGGGTCCTATATACCTTGGGTTTAGTTTTGCATTCTTATCAGCACGATCTTTCCCTTTGCATGTGACTGCTTTGAGGTAAACCATGTCCACAACTGAAAATTCAAGCTTTTTTCTTCGCCGGTCCGCATAACTCTTTTGTCGGTTCTGAGCTTCTTTTATTTTTATTTTGGGGATCCTGATCTATTATGTTGTTTCCTTAACAAAGTTCTGACCATATATACTTCTCTCCTTCACTTGATTCCAACATAAGGGAGTTCGGCACAGACGACCATACAATGCTTCATACGGGGATATTTGGATACTTGCTTGATAACTGTTGCTATAAGACCTTAACAGATCCTCAAGCGTCTGGATAGTTCTTTCTGATTGCCCATCTGTTTTTGGATGATAAGCCGTGCTCTTATGCACCTTTGTTCCGAACTTCTTTTGAAGTGTTTTCCAAAATTCCGAGTATAACTTAGAGTCATGGTCACACACGATGTTTTCTGGAACACCATGTAACCACACAATCTCCTGAACATATCGTCCAGCCAATACTTGGAATTATCCATTATGTTCACAGCCAAAAAGTGATCAGACTTGATGAGTTTTTCCACTATCACCTAAATCACATCTTTTACCTTTTACCAGTGGCAATCCAGTCACAAAGTCCATTATGATCATATCCCACTTCCACTCAGGAATGGACAGACTTTGTAATAGGTCACTTGGTACTTGGTGCTTGGCTTTAACCATCTGACATGTTTGACAGCCTGCAACCCAGCTTGCCATATCTCGCTTCATGATGACCCAATGGTAATATCATTTAAGATCCCTATACATCTTTGTTGAGTCAGGATGTATTAAGAACTTACTTTGGTGCGCCTTTTTCAGAATATGTTCCGTTAGTTCTTTGTCGTTTGGCACACAAACTCGGACACTTACTAAAATGGTTCCATTGTTTGAGATCTGGTAGTCCGAATTTTCATTCTTAGAAGCCTTAACCAGGTTCTCATCTTTTTCTTGAGCCAGCCGAAACCTTGTCAACAAGTCCGCTTGATCAGCTGCACTCAATCCCAATGGTTTAACTTTGGCTCTCAAGGCACATTGCCTTAATGACCCAACCATTCCAACTAGATTCTCCAAGTCTTTCTTTGTGGCAGAAGACACTCTTTTCCTGCTCCACACATCAACAACCAAATTAGCCTTACCAGGATGGTAGGCAATTTCCAGATCATAATCTTCTACCACTTTCATCCATCTAGTTTGCCTCAAGTTCAACTCAGTTTGAGTGAATAAGTACTTAAGACTTTTATGACCCGTGTAGATTTGGACTTTGCTGCCATAGAGATAAGATCTCCAAATCTTTAGTGCAAACACCACCGCAACCATCTCTAGATCATGAGTAGGATATTTTCCCTCATGTTTTCTTAAATGCCTGGATACATAGGCTATAACTTTCCCTTGCTGCCTAAGCACACAACCCAAACCAACATGCGATGCATCTATATACACCATAAATGACTCATCTAGAATAGGAAATGCTAAGACTGGAGTTTGAGTTAGCATTTCCTTTAGCTTCTAGAAGTATTCCTCACATTCAATTGTCCATTTGAAAGGAACGTCATTCCCGATTAATTTAGTCATTGGTTGAGCCATGCTTGCAAAACCTTTGACAAATATCTGGTAGTAACCAGCTAATCCCAAGAATCTTCTGATTTCCGATGTGTTTTGCGGTTTTGGCCATTCCTTGATAGCCTTGATCTTTTCCGGATCAACAGACACCCCTTGATCCAAAACAACATGACTCAAGGAGCCAATATGTCTTTGCCAGAAGCTACACTTTCTTAACTTGGCAAACAATTGATGCTCCCTTAGGCGATTCATCACTATTCTTAAGTAATTTTAATGCTCTTTTCGGGTCTTTGAGTAGACAAGTATGTCATATGTGAAGACGATAACAGACTCATCTAAACAATCATGGAACAAGTTATTCAGTCCAAGCTTCATAAAGGCAGTAGGTGCGTTCGTCAGTCCAAACGGCATGACTACAAACTCAAAGTGACCATACCTTTTCCAGAAGGCGGTCTTCTTAATATCATCTTCCTTGATAGGAATTTGATGATAACCTGATGCAAGGTCTATATTTGAGAAACAAGTTTCCCCTCTTAATTGATCCAACAACTCATCAATTCTTGGCAAAGGGTACTTGTTCTTGATAGTTACCATGTTCAACCCTCGGTAATCAATACAGAGTCGGAAGCTGCCATCTTTCTTCTTCACGAACAACACTGGTGCGCCCCAAGGTAAAATACTTGGTCGCATAAAATCTTTTTACATCAATTCTCCCAAATGTTTATAAAGGTCAGCCATCTCTGCTGGTGTCATTCGGTAAGGTGCTTTGGACAATGGCGTTGTCCATGGCTCAAGCTCGAGAGTAAAAGGGTCAGATCTATTCGGTGGCAATTCAGTTAATGTTTGGAATATATCCTCAAACTCCTGAGCTACCAGAATATCACCCAATTCAGCATTCTGCCCAACTTCCACCGTCTGGATAGTTTCTAAGTATGCATCGCATCCCTTATGGATCAACTTCTCATCTTGGATCATGGAGATCACAAGACTAACACTTGTTGGACGTATGTCTTGATACTCCAAACATCCTCTGGCCGTTTCAAATTTCACCCGGCCTCTGTGACAGTCTAAATGTGCCTTGTGCATTCTAAGCCAATCCATTCCAAGGATTACAACATAGGACTTCAAGGGACACACAATCAGATCAGCAGGAAGAATCAACTGATCTATCACCACTGGTACATTTATCACCTTCCCCAACATCTCCATGACTTGGTCTCCTGCAGCCTTAACCAGCCATATTCAAATTCTGGTTCCTGCTTGAACCCTCCTAGACCAACTAGATTCGGTCTCACAAAATAGTGAGTAGCCCCCGAATCAAACAAAACATGGGTTGCTATACCACCCATTTTTATGGTCCCTACACATTCATTCCAAAATGCTAAGGTTCTGTACAATTTTTAATTTCCAAGTACATTTTATTTAGAGATTTTTAAAGATGAGTGATAGGGACTCACTAGTAATCAGTCTCGCGGTTGTGCTTCTACCCGCATCATCTCCAGACATTGTGTACGCTCTCGGCATTATAGCTTGCTGCTTTGCTAGTGGTGGCAGAATTTCATTTTTCGGTTTCCCTGTCTGCTGTATCAGCTTCAGAATATACGACTTAATATATCCAGCCTCACCGCAATGGTAACACACTCTCGGAGTATTGTGCTTCCCTTGAACCATCGATCTTGGATATTTTTCTAGACAATTCCGCACTTGATGGTTCCTACTCCCGCAACAATGACATGCTCCAGATGCGGCCCTACACTCTCCAAAGTGCATCTTTCCACACTTAGGACAAGGTCCACGCCTAAAAAAGTTTCCTGAACCACTTGATTTATCAAACTTCCTTTTCTTATTCCCCGCATGGTTCACAACTGGTATGTGCATTACAAGCGCTTGTTTTCCCAACACTCTATCTTCTTCTCCCATTAAATACTCCAACAGGCAACTTTCTCAACCACCTGCCCAACATATGATAATTTTCAAACCAAACATCGGTTCCTGATTTCAATCATTAGGCCTCTCATGAACCTACGGACTTGAACTTTCTCGTCATCCAACTCACGTCCAACGTATATTATGAGACAATTGAATTCCGCCTCTGCCTTATACTCCCGCACAGTTTTAATGCCTTGGTGCAATTCCAGGAATTCACCTTCTAATCGATCGAAATCTTCTTGTGGGAAGTACTTCTCCTTAAACTTCTCACAAAAACTTTCCCATGAGTTGATATGCCTTTGAGCCAAGGCACCCAACCACCAAACATGGGCGTCACCATCTAACTAGTGCACAGCTAAGTCTTTCTTGTATCCTTCAGGACAACAGATACTTTCAAAATTTGTCTCCATCCTGGACACCCACATATCCGCTAAAATCGGATCTGTTCCTCCAGAGAAGAACTTTGTGGCCAAACGTTGCATGGCCTGATCACCTTAAGGTAAAAAGGACCTTCCTCAACTGGAACATCTACTTCCATTTTGACATCCGGTGGATTATCTACCACTTGTGGCTTACATACTGTAGCAGCTCCAACTAAAAGAAGCCTTTATAGCACTTGTGCTAGCAATGTCAGGACAATCTCAGGTCCTACTTGTGCACCACCAACTGCACCAGCAATTCCACCAGCAGGTGTATTCATATTACCACATGCATTTGCATTTCCAGCAACATTGCCTTGATTCCCATTGCCACCAAAACCAATATTTCAATTGTTACTTTGTGCCATCTGCAAACAGATTCAATGGAAATTTAGTCTCAAGACTAACTTTTCACAAACACAAATTGGCAATGAGGAGTCTTACCACGGTAAAGGCAACTAGAATGATGGATATTTCCCATTAACCCATCTATTCTAGAACTTATCCTACAATCGTAATTATGCTCTGATACCAATTTACAACACCGCAACTGCGTTGGCCTTATAGGAAAAACGACTTACCGTTTGGAAATCCAAACATTCTACTATCCGGAAATCCAAACGATAACATGCTTGGAGGTTTAATTTTATACTTAGCTATTTTCATGCATTTTTTCATTTTTTCAGAGTTCTTAATTAGATACATGCATAACATAGATGGATTTAACTAGTTTCAATACACATGAAAGTTTGCTACAAAAGCTAATATATTGCATTGAACTACTAAGTTTTATCTACCCAAAACTATACATAATATCCACCATCCCTTCCTTATCGTTGCCGTTATTCTGCGTGTTGCTCATTCCTAGCATTACCTGCGACCATAAATGAGGCATAAGCAATGCAACTTTGCTTAGTGAGGACGGTTTAATCCGTCCCCACTTAAACACGGAAACAGATAGGGCTGAGCTTCGGGTATTCGGTTCATGTTCTTCGGTTCCTAAATTCTAATATCCAATGAATACTTTTTCTAATATCCGGTTTGGTTCTGGTTCGGTTCTTGTCAATTTCGGGTCGGTTCGGTTCTATGTTAAAGGAACCGGAAAATACCCAAAATATTTGGTTCATTAAGACCCAAAATACCAAAAAATACCCAAACTTTTTGGTTCTAAGTCGATTCCAGGTATTTCCATACCCGAAATACCAAAAAAATACCCGAAAGTTTTGGTTTTAAGTCGGTTCCGTGTATTTCCAGACCCGAAATACCAAAAAATACCCAAAACACGAAAATTACACGAAAAAACTAAAATACCCGAAAAAATTTAAGACGAAATTACCCGTAAGTACCCGAATATACAAAGATTACCCGAATAAAAACAAAAATTACTCTAAGAAAAGCTAAAATAGTCGAAATATATATATATATATATATA
>OVBE01016608.1:0-10867 GCA_900406425.1 Iberis pinnata | reverse complement strand
ATGAATTTGACGTGAAAAACCCTCTCTTTCTTGCGGAATTGTTTCTTTATAACATTTTAAAATTTCACCCCTCATCTTTTTATTGCCAATTAATACATTAAAATTCAAATACTAAAAAAACACATAGTTTTTCTAAATTTAACATGATTAAAATTATTTAAAATGGACATATATTTAATTCAATAGTGAATAGTGACCATAACAAAAGATATAAACCCTAAACCAAAAAATAAACACTAAATACAAAATATAGATCCTAAATACAAAAATAAAAACTCTAAATCCCAAAATAAAAACCCTAAACCTAAAATATAAATTTCTAAACCCAAAATATAAACCTTAAACCCAAAATATAAACCTTAAGCCCAAAATATAAACCCTAAACCAAAAATATAAACCCTAAACCAAAATATATACCCTAAACCCAAAATAAATACCTTAAACCCAAAATATATATCTTAAATCCAAAATATATACCCTAAATCCAAAAATAAATTTTAGTAGTCTGTATATCTGAAGTGGTTTGTATATTATGGAAAGGGGGTAAAAAAAATATGAGCGAGTGAAAGACAAAGAGTGAGAGAGAAGAGAGAGTGAGAGAGGGAGAGAGAGAAAGAGTTAAATAACATTTATGAAAATTTGCATAGTAAACTTAATTTTTAGGTGTTCCTTACTTAATTTTAGAGTATATAATGATTATACAATAGTATTATCCTTTTTTTTTTACATAATATAAAGACTGAACCCTCTTTCTCTTCTCTCTACTTAATCTTACCGACTGATCTATTTGAATTTCTTGCGGTGTTTTTTGTCGCCGGGGACCGGCACTAGGCCGGCACTAAGCATCAATTATTTTACTCTTCCTTTTTGGTTTTGCAGTTGTCTAGGTCAGCTTGCTCTCTTCCTCTCCATCACCAAACCTTTCCCTCGCCTTCCTCGGGTTCTTGTATGCAACAGTGGGGACGCGTGTCTCCTCCGGTGTGTTGTCGTGGTTTTGGTTCCGGTTAAGCATGCCGTTGGCGATCTTCTCTGTGGTGGTCTCTTTGGATCGCTTCTCATATCTAGCGTCTGTGTGCTTCCTTCCCCGGCTAGGGTTTCAGAACTGCGGAGATGTTTCGTTTCTGGTGGCTGGATCTATTTCTTCTTTCCATGCATGTCCCAGATCTTGTTTCCGGAAGATGATTTTGAAAGTATGGGCCTCTGGTTTCAGTTGTGTAGAGCGTGTTGATTCTAATAACCCATCGTGTTCGGAAATAGATCATGTTTGTTTATGGTTTTAGGATTTCCCGGCGATCTCTTGGCGGTGGAACGCGGTGATAGAGTTGTACAACTGCCTATGCTTGATATGCATCAAATGGGCTTTGGCCTGTGCCCATTTAAGCTTCACTAGCGGCCAGTAATTTTGGGATCGAACTTTTATTTTCTTTTGTCACGTATGTATGTTATGTATTCTCATAAGAAGGTCTTTTGGTATATTTTTCGCCTCTATGTTGGTATTAGATTTAGAAATACACCTTCTTTGGGGCATCATATCTACTATAATCGCCTGTTTTGATCTTCCAAAATTTAGAAGATTGTTTTATGTTTTGTATTTTAGATTATTCTAAACTGTATTCTCCCGTCTTGGGAGTTCTTTTCCTTTTAGGAAACTTCTATCACCTCATTTGTGAGGTCAATTACCCTTTGTGGGTATACATCTTCCTTGTAATGAGATATCTTATACCTCTAAGTGAATTTTATGTTCTAGTTTAATACAATATATTTGATGACAAAAAAATACAGAATACAAAGACAATACATAGAAGGCAGAAAGACATAATACAAAGACAGTACAAGAAGAAATAGAAACGATACAACCCTTAAGCAAGCCTAGAACAAACTCGAACCACATACACAACATGAACCAAAGCGGCGGAAAGCTAACCCCAATGTATATCGTCACGAGAACAACTTAGACACGCTCCCGCTGAAGAACATGAAAAGTAAGGGAGAGTCACCTGAAACCGAAGATGGGCCAAAACTAGCGGGTGGACAAAGCTAGTGCAAACAAAAAAAGACGAGACCACCATCTTCTAGTGGCCCAACCTTATGACAGAATACACTGCTACGCCTTCATGACTGAAAATTGAATGAAGGAATTCATCTGCAGCCCCTGTAACGGGAATTAGGCCCGCCTAACCTTTGCCATCGGAAACCTGATGTTGGCATTTCAAAGCTCTGTCTTTGTTACGGGGGAAACAAATTGATCTATCACTAACAAGCCCAAACACTGGCTTAGAGAACCTAGGACCAAAAAGGACTTACCGAGAGGGGGGAGCGGAGAAGTTGGAACCCTGTAGGAAGGGGAGACCAGGTCTAGAAGTTGTGGAGGTATGGGGGGAGCATGCAGGTTCTACAAAAACCAGGTGCGGTGCCAAACCACCTTCTTGAACACCAAAGACACCTCATGAGGGCAATATGATGCATAGGAGAAAGCAGTTGGTGCAATGCGAGAGATCCAAGCCGTTATGCTTACCGGGGGAAAAGAGAGAGAGACACGCTGACATGAGGAGGTGGGAGACGGTTTTGAAGACACTGCACCCGTCGATGCTGCAGGAAAAATCTGACTCATATTTAGATACGTCAGAAAAGCTGCATCTCCACCAAAAAATCCACCATATTCAAAAGAGACCGCAAGATGAGAAGAGGGCAAACGCGATGCCAAAACTTGAGACTGACAAACTTCGCTGGAGAGGTAGCTCTTGATCACCGGAGAAACGAAGCGCTACCTAGAAGACACATATACAAAACACACCACAAGCAAGCCGAGGCAGAGGAAAAATAAAACGAAGAAAGGAATTTTCCCCACGACGATCGAAGCCGACGGTAAAAAAGACAACAATTAGGGTTTCATTAGAATAGAGGATGTGGGGGGAGATATTTGAGAAAAAAATCTCTCTCCTTTCTCTTTATTTTTTTTTTCAAATATGTCCAACCCATCTTGTTTTTTGATTGACTATTAATTAAATTTAGATATCTTAAATATGCATTGCATATCATGTTTCATAATTTCATGTAACGCAATATCATCACTCTTATATATTAAAGACATTATCTTCATTTAGTTTATTTCATACTTTAGATCAAAAAAACTTTATCATCAACAACTTAAGATCAAGAATTAGGTAACTGATCTAATTCATACAATAAGTGCAAATTTAGATGAAGAATACCTATTAGATCTTAAAACATAACATAACGATTACTAAAACATATTAAAAAAGAAGAAGAAGATAAATATAAGTGCATAATCACCTTTTGAGAGACATGATTCGTTCTCTTATGTCAAATTTCAGATATTTCTAATGACTCCAAACTTCAAACTTTTTAACATGCCAGATCCTTACAATACCTTGTAGCGAATATAATCTTTTTTTCCCTTTTCCAATAAGGATATGCATATTATCTTTCAATAGACTATATGTCTTAAAGAACATTGCTATACCATTTCTTTTTATGATTGCTTGAGATAAAGATGAGGTTAGTTAAATTCCTCCACAAAAGAGGCATATTCAACGCTAATGTTTAATACCATTATCCTTTTTAGATCACAAATTACATCAGTCTCATTTGACAATCCAACCATTTTGGAGTGATTTAGTATGCGTGAAACATATAATTTCAATATTCCAGTCGTATGATCTAATCCATCAATATAAATAATATGTGTATCTATAATCTTACTAATTGAAAAATTTGTAGGTTTTGAAGCTAATCCAAACGTTTTTACAATCATTTTCTATTGATCTATCATTAGCCTTGTAATAGCTTTTGAATCTGTGTGATATAATCTTTTTATGTGTAGTTTCATATTTTGTATAACAATCATCATATTAATTTTGAACAGATTGTGATCCAAAATAGGCACTCCAACTCTTTTTTTTGTTAAAAATGTAAATATCATTTTGAATGAAAGGTTTGTAGGATTACAAAAATTAAGCAAGAGAAAAGTTAAGAGCCCAAAAAAAGCTATTAACAATTATAAGATTGGCACTCGACTTTCAGAACGTTTTCACTGGATATTGATTATGGTGGGCGTCATTTCTCCAGTAGACCTCTAAAAGCTTTTTATATTGGAACTTGCAAGGATAACGTTGGTTATTGAGGTATCCAACAGCTGACACAAATGTTGATTTGTAGCACAAGTCTCCTGGTGAATCATGTTGTTCCTTTTACACCATAATGTGTAAATGGTATCTTGAGCTCCTAATCTCCTCAGCACTTTGGGACTTCGGTTTGATGAAGAGTCCATCCATAGGTTCATTGCTCTCCACGTGTAGAAACCGTTAAAACGTGCATTGAGACGAGCTAGTAAGAAGGACCATAATTGAATAGAAACATGGCTTATCAATAACACATGGTCTCTAGTTTCAAGGAATAAGTTGCAAAAGCAGCATTTATCATTGGTGGATACACCCCAAGATACGTTGAGGCTCCTTGTTGGGATTCAGTCCCAGTTTGCAACCCACATAAGGAAGACACGTCGTGGAAGTGTACCCTTAAACCATACCAATTTGGACCAGTCTTTGATAGGTTTTTGTGATCTTAGTTGGTTCCAAATTCGTGAAGCATTAAATATGTTCATCGGAGAACCTTAAATGGACCATATGTAAGAATCTTTGGCATGTTGATCCAGTGGGATGGTGATTGCCAAGAGGTGAATGTGAATTTGTTCAAATCCGCTACTCCTTGCCGGTCTAACTTTCCAACCTTTGGGACCAATGGCATCTGCTACCATGGCATTTATATTAATTCCCAACTCTGAAGGAGTTGCTAATAAGCATAGAGGCCCAAGAGGAAGCCAGTTATCAGACCAGAAACTAGTTTCCTCATCGAGCCAATTTTACAGAATATGAACCGTTTTGCTAATGGTCTGAGGAGCAATACACTTTCATGTTATGGAAGTTTGTTTTGTCTCATCCTGGCCCCAAAAACTAACTCTCTTAATTCTATTTTTCCTTGTTTATATAACCCAAAGGCTACCGTATTTTGCTAGTAACAACCATGTCAGCTTCATCCCCAAACATTTATTCCAAGCGTTCATTTCCCAAAGCCCTTGCCCTCCTTCTTCCTTTGGGTGGCATATGGTGTCCCACGATACTTTAGAGAAAGGTTTCCCTTCTGATTTCCCTGACCAAACAAACCTGGAACATAAAGATTTGATAGTTTTAATACGTCCCTTAGGAAGAATAAAAGCAGACATCCAAAAAGTTCAAAAGACTGTAAACGACATATTTTATAAGTTGTAATCTTCCAACGAAAGTTAGGACCCTGTTTATCCAAGAGTTCAAAAGTGCTCTGATTTTCTCTAGCAAGGGGCTAAATTTTGAGATGGTAAGCTTTTTATGCATAAGCGGCAATCCTAGATAACGAATGGGAAGAAAACCGAATTTGAAACCAGCCCTAGATGGAGTAGAAGTTTCAAATTGGGTCTCCCCTGCTAGGTAAAATTCTGACTTGGAGTTGTTCATAGTTAATCTTGACCATTGCGCAAATGTCTCCATCGTTTGTTTTATAGCCTGAAGCAATTCTCATGTAGCATCAAAGAATACCATAATGTCATCTGCAAAAATCAAATGTGATAGTTTTGAAGATTTTGCATTTAGTTGGTAACGAATCTGGTCAGATGTATATCTATTATGGAGGAGTGCCGAGAAGGCCTCCATAGCAATGACAAAGAGGAATGGAGAAACAACATCTCCTTGCCGCAACCCTTTTGTACCTTTAAAGTGCCCATTTAGCTTCCCATTTATTGAGATGGAAAACCTAGTTGTAGTAATGCAAGTCCTTATGAGATTGATGAATTAGTCAGGGAATAACATAGCCTTTAGTGTAGCTAGGAAGAAGTCCCATTTTACAGAATCGAAAGCTTTCTTCAAATTGATTTCAGCATTTCGCTTTGTGTGGTGTGCCTTCGGTTGTAACCTGCAATAAGATCAGTAGCAAGCAAAAAAAATTTCATTAGTAAACGGCCAGGAACAAAAGCTTATTGGGAATTTGAAATAAGTTCAGGGAGAGTTAGCTTTAGCTTCACAGCTAGATACGATTTTATAAATGGTATTACAGCACGAGATTGGCCTAAAATCATTCAGTTTCGCGTATTGGTTCATGGGAATGAGACAAATCGTTGTGGCGTTCCATTGAGAGAGGACTCTACCATATTCAAAAATTTCCAAAACTGCCGCCGTAAGATCCAATTTTGCTTGAAAAACTCATACGTGTATCCATCCGGACATGGGCACTTGTACAAAGGCATCGAGAATACCGCGTCTTTAATGTCCTTTGGTGTAACTACGACATTTAGAAGGATGATTGAATTCTCAAAGCACCTCCAATCTTTAAAAACCAAATTCTTGATAATATATATACATATATAAACTAAAAAATATACCAAAATTATTAACTTTTTATACTCTATAAATCGACAACTGTTATGTTTAATTTGGGTACAGGAAAAAACAAGTTTCATGACGTCTGTGTACACGATACTTTGTGTACATAATGCTAGTTATTCGAAGTAGACAATGATTATTCAGTATGTGTACAATATCGTGTACCATTCAGCATGTGTATAACGTCATGTACATGATGCTTGTGTGTACAACCTCGTGTATCATGCAGCATGTGTACATCGTTACGTACATAATGTTTTGTACATAATATTTGTGTACATCATGTACACATCATTGTGTACGTGATGCTATGTACATGTTGCATGATACAAAATGTTGTACATAGACTATATCATCATTGTGTACATCTAATAAGTATACGTCCATTGTATACGACATTGTACATAGACTGCATTATCATTGTGTACAACTGCATTATCATTGTGTATGATTGCATTATTATTGTGTATGATTGCATTATCATTGTTTACGAAGTTCAATTTCTGTAAATACTTTATCATTAAATACACCACATTGTAATTTATGGTTAGAATATTCATATATTTGATAACACCATAAAACATCATGACCATCAATAAAAACACACGGTTCATGTGATTCTTTTTAAAGATTTATGCGAAAACCAATGGCGGATCTAGGTGTAGAAGTATGGTGTCAGTTGACCCCTATAACTTAGATAAATTTTGTTTTTAGTAGCCTATACCAAAAAATTTGTTGGATCATTTGGTTTAAATCCTCCATCTTGCACCACTTTCTATTATTATTCCGCACGGAATAAGTTTAATAATAAAATATTATTTTTTTATTTTTTTTAAAAAAATTGTGTTATAATTTAAACTCAAATTTATGATATAGTTTAAATCTATTTTATAGAATAACGAAAAATGAAAATTATTATTAACATATAATTCTAGTCATTACAAATTTAAACTATAATCTATTTTTATCATGTTAAAGTTTCTAGAGTTAAATTTATCATTTAGTTCATAAATTAAATTAAATTTAAATATTTGAAAAATAAAAATATTGACTATATTTTTTATTATGCTCGTTATGGTCCAAAGATTGTTGTAATAATTTATCATTTTTAATATATTTAGATGATGTTATTAGTCTCCTACTCATTTTTGCATTTGATGTGAGCTTTTTTACAATTAGTATTATATATGTCATGAAAACAATCATGATTAATTTGACATTATATAATTATTAGTTTTTATTTTCAATAACAATATAAAAAATAAAAAGTAGAGAATATAAAAAATATATATGATATAAGTGGATATTCAAACTTCCTTATTATAGATGAATACCATTAAACAAATCAATTTTAAAAAGGAAACTAAAGTTACAATAAATGCATCAAAATAAATTAAAAATAAATTAAAAAATCTCAAATAAATTATGGAGCCGCCACATAGGACTAAAATGTTTCTCTTAAATGTACTCCCTCTGTTTCTAAATATTAGATGTTTTAGGATTTTCACACATGTTAAGAAGACACATTATTATCAATTATTAAATGCATTGTTTTTTAAAACAAAAAATTTTCTATATACTTCAACCAATAGTCTTCTAGAAAATTCAAATTTTGTCAATTAACGTGTGTTGACTTTTACAATATGCAATTAAAATCACATTGAAAACAAAATAATCTATCTTTTTGAAACAAAAGTCTATAAAATCTATTAATAAGAAATAGAGGAAGTATTTATTAAGATTTTTTGAAACTTTTGCACATATTAAAAAAACAATTTATATTTTAATAATAAAAACATTATTTTTTTATCGTAAAAAGTTATTTTTATGTTATTATGTTTCGTATTCCTCTAAACCAATACTCCCTCTGTTTCTAAAAGAAGGATTTTCTAGATTTTAAATTTAGTTTTTAAAGATAGATTTTTTTCATTTTTCTAGGTAATATTTATTAAAAAATTGTTGATTTCAATAAACATTTATTGAAAATATTAGATGTGTTGAATCCTAAACCCCAAAATATAAACCCAAAACCCAAACTATAAATCCTAAACCCCAAAATATAAATCCAAAACCCCAAAATATAAACCCAAAACCCCACAATATAAACCCTAAACCCCAAAGTATAAACCCTAAACCCCAAAATATAAACCCGAAATCTCAAAATATAAACCTAAACCCCCAAAATATAAATCCAAAACCCCAAAATATAAACCCGAAACCCAAATATAAACTTTAAAACCCCAAAATATAAACCTAAAATTCAAAAATATAAACCTAAAATCCAAAAATATAAACTTTAAACCCAAAAATATAAATCATAAACCCCAAATATAGATCTAAAAAAACTAGATTAGCCAAAAAAAAAGAATTTGCAAACTTGAAAAAAAACAACAAAGATAAGTGAAGAAAAAGAAGAACTACAAGAGAGAGAGAGAGAGTAGATGTCAGAAAGGTATTATAGAATATATTGTATATTGAGAAGAGAGAAAAGAGAGACCTATGGGTAGGAGTTAGATAACTAATATTAGGTGTAATTCTAGTTATTCGTTGATATTACCCTAATGATATTTTAATAATAAACTCTTAAGATTGAGATGTTTTATTTATATTTCCTCTATTTTTCTCTCTTTCAACTTTCTCTACAAACTAGATTCATATTTATTTTCCAAAATATGTGAAGAAGAGAGGCGGTGACGAGCTCATACCCTCGTTCGAACCACAATTAGCGCACCGCAGTCTTGGACTCATCGTCGAAAACTAGAGGCGACGAGCTCTCCATTCTTTCGCTCACTCGAGTCATTTCATAACTCCATCTCACCTCTCATCTAGTCTCATTAAAGTCCGGTCGAAGTTATAGCAGTTCTACGGCGGTGGAATTGGCCAGCTCCGCCATGGCACAGACGTTTGGGGTCCAGCGAGCGAGGAGAAGAAGACCTCAGAGCTGGTTTTTGGGTTGACTTGCTGGTGGAAAGAGAGGTGTCGTTCTCTCGGTGGTGCCCCGTGGACCGTAGCTTCCGCGAGGCATCGCCAATCCGGGTCCAAAGGCGAGTCATCTTGTCCCTGAAATTCGCCGAAAATCTAGCCTTTCACCTCCAAACTCGCCGTAAAATTCTTAAGATCAACCTTCTATTTCCAACTAAAAATTGGTTAATGCGTGAGTGGCGAAGATGGTCTTCTCTCCTTGCTACTTCAGCGTTGATGTTGGCTCGCCGGTGGGGCAACTCTTGCGAGTTCATAGAAGTCAGCAGCGACATTAGTCTTCTAGGGTTCTCCTCTTGGATTAGGGTTTCTTTTGTTTTCAAGTCTAGGTTTAGATTTGGGCTCTGAAAAGCATAACTTAATTATGGTTGTTGGGTTGAGAGTTTTTTTATTATTTGTATTTGGGTGGAACAGATTGTAATAGATTACATTTGGTTTTATTGAATATAAAAAATTTATGTAAAAAAATTTTAAATATCTTTTTTATTGTTTAATAAAAGAAAAGTTGAAAAGCACTCGCCTACGTTATCAATTTCTTAGGGATGTGCATTTAGATTTTCAGGTATACGAGTTTACTACTCATATAAAATCCAAAAATTTTGGGTCGGGTTCGGATTCGGGTTGGATCATGTCGGGTTCAGGTCAAGTCATGTCGGGTTAGGGTCAAGTGGGATTAACACTATGAGCATCGATTTATACCCAAATCTTTTGGATTTTAATATGTTTGGATAACAACGACTTGAATATATCCGAAATTAATTAAATTATTTGAAATTTGTAATAATTACCCAAAATTAATAAAAGAACCTTAAGTTCGTTAAAATGTTATTATGGTTTTTGGTTTTATGCCGTCACAAACTATTATATATTCCAAAGAACAACATAAAATCATTTAAACAACAAATTTCTATTAGATTTTAGAAAACGAATTGAATCGACTAAATTTTTTCTTACCTAAACTCTATAATTCGCATATAAATTGAAGATAAAAAGTGTATATTTCTATTTCAATGCATTATTATGATTTTTTGGGTATCCAACTCGATATCCGGTCGAGCTGAATTCGGATTGGGGCCCAGAAAATATTAGTTTAAAGTTTATTTGGGTAATTAAGATTTTTGAATAAGTTCGGTTTGATTTATTCGGGTTGAATTCGGATCTTGTTTTAGATTTGGTGAAATATGGCTAGGTCTAGAATTTCCCAAACTCGCTGACATGTACACAAACATGAATTAAAACCCTTGGAAAAACCTCACTCGCTTTCTTCTTTTTTACCATAACCCGGAAGAGACGAAATGTTCGCCGTTTCACCGTCATCCTTCTCGCCGGCAACCATTTCTCTGGTGAGTTCGAATTCGTCTAATCGACTATTTCTTTCCCTAGAATCTTCTTATTTTGCACAACAACGTTCTCTCACTTCTTGTAGAGTCGTAGTGGTCAGAGGAAGAAACCTCAAA
>OVBE01016607.1:0-10867 GCA_900406425.1 Iberis pinnata | reverse complement strand
TGGGTAGTCTTCTTCTCCTACAACATATTCATCCCCACTGTCTTCATTTTCTTCATCGTGACTAGGTTTTGTTCTAGTCTTCATACCCTCCTCAAACAAAGTCTCAAATCTATCATCTTTATCAGTATTTCCTACTTCTTTAACAACATCATCACCTACCAGATCCTCTGCTCCAATACCAGGGTTTAATTCTTCATCATATTTATCATTCTCATTATCTTCTTTGGGCCTCTCATTTTCTGCATCTTCTGCATCTTCATTGCCATCATTTTCTGCATCCACATCTCTATTGCATCATCTTCATCATCTGCAACACCTCCATAATAGTCATCTTCATATATGTCCTCACTGTTACTGCCAGTTAGATAATGAACAGGTGTCATCTCTGAATAGTCATGTTCAATGAAGAGATCCAACTCTCCTGTTGGATTCCCTGCCATAACTAGCTCCCATATGTCGTCATTTGTTGAGTCAAAAACGTACTTTAGATCCTTCATCTCTTCACTCGACATTTTGTACCATATAATTGCAATTGGTGCATGTACTACTTCAGACTTCATCAAGTCCCGAAACTTAGCCCAGACAATCTCATTTGGTTTCCAATTGACTGTCACACTCCCCAACTCCTCTGCATACTTGTAATCATCACCTTCTTTGACCATACTTCCACCATATCTTACAATGAGCTTCAACATTTCACCATTAGCAATCCTACAAATAATGACAGACATAATTATCAAAAACATTCAAATCTAAAAAACAAAATTTGGCAAAATTTTCAAACAATTCAAGTCTGAAACGAACCCAAAACGATACGAAAACAAACCCAAAACCGTAAATGAAGTTAGGTTTTCAATTTTGAAAATGCCCAAATACGTAAACCCTAATTTCAGACTTCTAACATCAAATGCAACTCGAAATACACCCAAAACGAAACCAAATACCCAGAAATCGAAAATTCTGAAGCTTTCGAAAGGAATGAAGAAACCCTAAATCGAACCCAACTCGAACCCGAAACCCAAAACTCAGAAAAAAGGCGCAAATGAAAATCAAAAACAAAACTGGATGAGAAAAGACAAATCGGGGTCACTTCCCCCATTTTTATCACACGAGAAACCAATCCTCATTGATTTTCGATCTGCCTTTTCTCGTATAAACCCTAAGGCTCCCAAATCGATTTGGGGAAAAATGATTTATGACTGTTCCAATTACCCCCTTTTCTTTATTGTTATTTTGGTTTTTTAATTTTTTTTCTTTTTAATTCCTAAAACACGTGACCTATTACGCATTTAATGCAACTAATCTCATGTCAATAAGGTTAACTAGTTATTAACAGAGTTAACACATCCGTTAACCCAAAAGGCGGCGGGTTAGTAAAGTGTTAATTTGAGTGTTATAAATGATAGTTTTAATACATTGGAGGTTTGAAGTCCTAGGGTTTGAATACCAAGATTTAAAATGCTAAAAAATAACACTCATGAGGTTTTTTATGCGATTTTCCCTTAAATATAATACATGTCAAATTGTGTGAACTAGGGTTCATTCAAAAAAAATTTCAATCCTTTATTATCCCTCTATCGTTTCCTAGACGAACAAAATTTGGTTTGGTTAAAAATCGGTGGTGGCCATTTCGGATCCGAGAAGCTTCGACGACGATCAGGTCGTTTGATCCAGTCGGGCATAACCGGTTGTCTAAGCTTCACCATGGAAAAAGTGAATGTATACTTTGAAATTCGTTGAAGCAGAGAGAAAGAGTTGGGGATAATAAGTCAAATTATGGCCATTTTCTTAGTCTTCGTCGTTCTCTTCTTTGTCATATGCATTCGTCTACTGTAATTTATGGCTTCCTTGGAGAATCCAATCTTACTTCAAGAAACAAGGAGTGATGGGTCCTCGTCACTGGATATTCACCGGAAACTCTGCGAAAGTGAGCAGATTGACGGCGGAGGCGAAGTCAAAGCCAATCATTTGCACATTTGATGGAACACTACAAAGGTAAGTGACTAAAGCTGAGATCTTTTTATAGAGATGGGTGCCTGAAACGGTGAATAGTACAATGAGGTTGCTTGAGAAATGGAGAAGAAGAGATTGAGTTAAAGATACATAGAGAGATATACATTTTGTCTGCAGATATGTTATCAAGAAGTGCTTTTGAGAACAATGTGTAAGAAGGTAAACAAATATATGGATAGTGTTTTAGAATTTGGCTTGATGTTGTGGCAAGTTGTTTGCCTATGGCGTTAGGTTTGCATATCGTTGCTAAGGCCGGTCTTGTTTAACTTTCTTCAAGTTACATACTTGATGCTTAAAGAATGCGTTTGAGATATGGGAATGCCAATATGAGTTTGTAAACTTAAGTCTTATGAGCTCAAATCTTGTTTCTTAGCAACTAGAAGATTTTTATTGAGTTACATAGAGTACTGTGTTATAGGAGATAGAGCCTAATAATGGGGGTGAAGATGCATTGGTTTATGTTTATAATACATGTGGGAGGTAAGTAAGGTGTTTCTTATGTCGTTGATTCCAAATTTTGCGCCCTTTCTTTTTTTTTTTTTTTTTGTAATGTGATACTATATTTCAACAAAAAAACTTATACAATTGTATCTTGGTTTGTTTAGAAATTTTTAACCAAAAATTACATAATTACTACCCACTCGAACTGAACCAAAGCTGTAGTAAATCTGGAAATGACAATTGACCATGGACCATGAATTCGAAGTGAAGAGATCTTGTTCTTGATCGATTGCTCAATAGTCTTAGCGAGCAGAAATGGTGAGCGGGGTGAAGAGTCGTGACGTCGAAGGTTACGTTCACGCCATAATGTGTGTATTGAGTCTTGAAGGATGAGGCGGAGTAGGAGCAGAAGTTGTGGTGCGTGTCCTCTGCTGAGCAAAAATGAGTTGATGCTTGTCCAACTTTTGATTGTTGGTGACAATAGAGTTCCATGAACAACTGACCAAACTGTAGAGGAGTAATAACAATCGAAGAATAGATGATTTTGCGCACTTTCAAGTAACTAAAACTGGTATTGTCTATAAATGATATACAGACTATGAGCTTGGAGTAAATGATTCATAGCTCAGCTATAAGAAACACATAGCTCAGCTATAAGAAACACCTTACTTACCTTCCACGCTCATCGCACCAATGTTAGAGTCTTGATTATACAGAATGTTAGAAAGATAAGAACTTGCAGAAAGATTGTAACTTTGCAGAAGAAACAGAATAAAAATGTAAACTTTGAAGAAGATAAAGACTCAAACTTTTCATTCAACCAAAATAAACATTGAGCTAATCATTCTGAAGCCCTTCAATAGCCACAAATGATTACACTCACCAAACATCCAAAGATCTCATAACGATCTAAGGCCTCTCAAACTCATAACGTTCAAGACTAGAAACAACAAGAAAAGCATAAAGAAACTAATCCTCTAAGAGCTCTTATTTATAGGCAGTCTCTCTCATCCCTAAAGCAAAACCTCCTTGTTGATTAGAGGCTTTGTTTTCCTTTTTCCAACTCAACCTCCAGCTCATTCCTTTCTCCTTGCGAATGTACTCATGAGGATACGTATCATAACCATGTTTGAGTTTGGAGTAAATGATTTATACCTTCAACTACATTTTTAAAATTTGCTAAATTATGTGTTGCTGCATTTGTATACTAGTCATGTCTGCAAGTGTTTGCATTATTACTATAATCTTAC
The DNA here is from genome assembly GCA_900406425.1 of Iberis pinnata. Lineage (NCBI taxonomy): Eukaryota > Viridiplantae > Streptophyta > Magnoliopsida > Brassicales > Brassicaceae > Iberis > Iberis pinnata. Next base: position 7,163 of record OVBE01016607.1, on the reverse strand, counting down.
ATATTTCAAATGTTGTAGCTTCGAAATCACTATTGTAAAGACGTCTCTTACTTGCAACTCTTTTAAAATATAGATGCTCACTCTTATTATGTTGTTCTATGTAGGATTCACATTTCTTGATCCATGGAGCTCACCAACATGGACCAAACTTTACATAAGTGAAATCATGGAGTTCACCAACATTCGAATTGGAGTACCTTTTCATAAACACTTCATAACAATGCATCCAGATGAAGCTCGAGCGGAAAGCAGAGGAGCATATGCTCGGGAAGATTTCATGGTTTGATACTTTTCTTAGCCTTTCCAATTAACGCAATGATTGATGAATACATAACTGTGGTGTGGTGCAGAAAAGAGAAGATATGGAGAATGGATGAAGCATACATTGCAATATTGGGAAGATGAGAAAGTGAGACTGGAGTACACGCCGGTTCACATGAACCATACATTGTTTTGTAATTTGTAGTCAATATTGTGTCATACGATTTTTGAGCCTTAGTCCTTAGAGATGATTGTTTCTTTATTTTTTGGATTGCACAAAGGCAAAACATTGTTTTGTAATTTATATTATATCAAATATTTGTCAAATTCCAAAATTAAATAATAAGGGTGTCAATCCCTAAACCCTAAAATCTAAACTTTAAAATGAAAATTTTTTAATATTCTACCATTTAGTGAGAATAAATTTAACTATTTCTTTATTTTGTTAAAAAATAAAAAATTAAACACAATTTTTTGTTAACTAAGAAATAGTGAAAATATATAGATTCAATCTTAAATCCTAAACTATAAAGATTTAGTGTTACGGTTTAAAGATTATGATTCAAATTTTAAAAATATAATACTATTTATTAACTTAAAATATTATGCACGAAAAATAAGATTATAACATGTGTATTTACAAAAACGAAACCCTAAACCATAAATCTTATAGCTAAAATTTAAGTTCAAGATTGAACCCTAAACCACCTAGGATATATAATTTATGAGTTAAAGGTTAACTTTGAAACATATTTTACTATTTTCAACTAATACTAAAATAATTTATTTAAGAAAATAATTGTGATGGAATCTTTATCTCTAAAATTTATACCCTAATAATAAGAGTGTCAATCCCACAACCCTGAACTTATCTTTTCAATAATTTTATCATTTAGTGAGAACATATTTCACTGTTTCTTTGATATAAAAAGAAATTTTAATTAAACACTATTATTGGTAGTTAAAAATATTTAAAGGTTGAATCTTAAACCTTGAACTATAAGGATTTAGAGTTACAATTTAAAGATTATGATTCAATTTTAAAACATAATTTACTATTTATTAATTTAAAATATTATGCATAAAAAGCTATTATAAAACTGAAGATGGCAATTTAGGTTTAGATATTATGATTCAATTATAAAAATATTTCGCTATTTATTAATTAAAAATAAAATGTACGAAAAATAATATTGTAACACGTGTATCTACAAAAATTCAAACCCTAAACCATAAATCGTATACATAAACTCTAAGTTCAAGATTGAACAATAAAAGATATAGGATACTTAAACCATGTGTATCTACAAAAACTCAAACACTAAACCATAAATTTTACTATTTTTCAACTTACACAATAACATAACTTATCAAAGTTCTTGCAATTTTATTTTGTAGACCAAGAAAATAAGAAAATAATACCATCAAAATTTTTAATAATAACTCTAAACACTAAGAATTTAGGGTATAGGTTTTATAGTTCAATTGAGGCATATGATTTAGGGGTTATTATTTAATTTAGAAGATATATTTGTCATTTTTAGGGGCTAGAGTTCATATCTCATTTTTTAATCTTATAACATTTTTTACTATTTTTTTATTAGAAAATAACAAAATCTTAAACCAGAAATCTAAACCCTAAACTCTAAAATGCTAAACGAAACTTTATATTATCATAAACTCTATCAAACTATGATATATCCAAAAATTAATATACCATAAAAATTTTAGATTTTTAAATCTTATATTTTTTAAAAATAATACACTTTAAAAGTCAGATATCAGTCTTTAACTCTAAAATCTCAAACTTTACATTTAATCAATTCTAAAATCTTAAAATCTGATTTTTAGTCTAAAAATTTCTAATTGGTCAATCAAGAAAAGAAATGATGATCTTTTATTACATCTCCACCGTTGAATAAAAAAATCCAATGGTATAATATTTCTCATTCCTTTTCTCTTCCTTAGTTAACTCTTTGAATTTCTTTCTTTTTCTATTTTCCTTCGCTTCTTCTCCTTTTTCTCCTACAACAATATCGTGGTCCACAATAGATCTCGAATATTGCTGTTCAATCCCACCACATCTAACATGCTGTTGTTCTCCGTTCGATCTCATGTTTTTCAGCATTAAAAGAGAGCTATATCACCTTTAATTTCGCCATCGAGACCATCACATCTCGAATGCCGCCGTTCAACAGCACTACATCTCGTACGTCTTCGTTAGTTCGCTACTAGGTCTAATCAAGCTCTAATGATGATTTTCCAAAAAAAAGAAGACTCTCCTTTTATGACTATTAGAGAAAACAGAGTTTGTTGAAAATAAAAGAACAAATAAAGTGTTTCTCTTATTGATTAACCAACTATACAATTGTAATATATATACAAGTAACTAAACCGGAAATTAACTTAACCAACACTAAACCGACTCTATACATTTGAAATTCCCCCTCAAGATGGAGATAGATAAACATTATGAAGACCCATCTTGGATATGAGATTATGAAAAACAATGGGAAATAGAGCCTTGGTAAGCACATCCGCAAGCTGCCTATCCGTGCGAACATACATGGTTTTAACCAAACCAGCCTCTATCACCTCACGAATCTTGTGACAATCCATATCAATATGTTTAGTCCTCTCATGGAAGACTTGGTTCTGTGCAATATGGACGGCTGCAGTATTGTCACAATACAAATAGGCAGGAGGTGTAAAAGAGATGTGAAGATCTCTGAACAATTGCAAAATCCAAATGATCTCCATTGCTGCTAACCACATGGACCTATACTCAGCCTCAGCTGAACTCATAGACACATTAGGTTGCTTCTTGGACTTCCAGGAGACCAAGGAATCACCAAGAAAAACAGCAAAACCAGTCACATATTTCCTCGTATCAATACATGCTCCCCAATCAGAATCAGAAAAAGCTCTAAGATTAAATGGAGAATCTGCTTTATAAAACAAACCTTGACCAATAGAGCCCTTCAAATACCTCAAAAATTTATGAGTAGCCTGTAAATGAGTGTCACGAGGAGGAGCAGAATATTGAGCCAATTTAGAAACAGAAAACGCAACGTTTGGACGAGTGATGGTGAGATATTGCAACTTTCCAACCAACTTCCTATACTACTTACTATCAGGTAACAAAGACCCCAAATCCTTAGACAATTTATGGTTAGGCTCCATAGGAATAGAAGAGGATTTACAATCTGTAAAACTTGTAGAAGCAAGCAAGTCGAGAACATACTTTCTCTGGCATAAATGGATTCCAGCAGATGAACGTGCAATTTCAATACCTAGAAAATATTTAGGAGAACCAAGATCTCTAAGCTTGAAAACTTTAGCCATTTGTGTTTTTAACTCCAAAACAACATCATCATTAGTACAAGCTATGAGGATGTCATCACATACACTAAGACAACCAAGTAAGGATCATAAGAAGTCTTGACAAACATAGTGTGATCAATGTAACATTTAGCAAAACTAAGTTGAGTTAAGGTATGAGAAAACTTAAGAAACCACTGTCTAGAGGCTTGCTTCAGGCCATAAATGGACTTATGCAACCTACAAACAGCCTGAGGTGAAAAAGTTTCCCCCTGAAGCTCAGCATATCCAGGTGGTAAATGCATATAAATCCCCTCATCTAGATCACAATTGAGTAATGCATCGGAGATATCCAATTGTGTCAAAGACCAGGAAAATTTAGCAGCTAAATCAAGGAAGATTTTGACAGTTGCCATCTTGGCCACATGGAAGAAAGTATCAATAAAATCAATACCTTCTTGCTGTGTGTATCTCTTAGCCACCAACCTAGCCTTATAACGTTTAATGCTCCCATGAGCATGATGTTTGACAGTGAAGACCCATTTGCAACCAATTGCAACCTTCCCTGGTGGCAAATCACAAATTAATCATGTCCTTGTACGAATAAAAGCACCGATTTCCAAATGCATAGCATCACAAAAATTCTTATCCATCTTTGCCTCTGAAAATTTGGAAGGGACTGGAGTTTTAGTGATTGCATTAAAAAAGGCTTGAAAAGGCTGAGATATAGAAGTATAAGAAATATATTTTGTAAGGGGATATGGTGATGTAATAGTATTGTTATTAAGAGTATTATAGCAATAACAATCCTGCAAATGTGTAGGTGGTCTTCTTTTTATGTGAGACTAAAAATCAGAAGGATTGAAAGCCTCAGAAGATGATGCATCAGGATGAAGATGATCATCAGAGGATGTTTGCACAAGAGGCAAAACATCTGTGATAGCAGGTGAAGAAATATGAGGAAAGAAAGTCCTTTTGTCTTCTGAGATGTTAGAAGAAACAAAAGGAAAAATATCCTCATGAAAAATGACATGTCTAGAAATTGAGATTGAATGTGTCTCTATATCTAACAGTTTGTACCCCTTATACCCCAATGGATAACCCAAGAAAATGCACCCTCTAGCCCTAGGGGCACACTTTGTTCTATGTTTAGGAGAAGTGGAACAATAACACAAGCAACCAAACGTTTTCAAAAGATGATACTCAGGAGCTTTCTTAGTTAACTTTTCATAAGGAGAAACATTATCAAGAACCAGAGTAGGCAACCTATTGATAAGAAAAGTTACTGTCAACACACAGTCACCCCAAAACTCTAATGGTACACCCGATTGAAACATAAGGGCTCTAGCTACATTCAAGAGATGCTGATGCTTTCTCTCTACCACAGAATTTTGTTCAGGATTTTCAGGACAAGAATGAAAAGCTGTAATTCCCTTTTGCAAATAAAATTCAGTAAAATTCAATTCATTTGCATTATCAGATCTAACAGAACAAAGTTTAGTCCTATAACAAAAGCAGGAAAAACAAATAAGACATCATATTTCTGCTTAAGCAAATAAACCCAAGTGGCACAACTATAATCATCAACAATAGTCAAGAAATACTTGAAACCATCAGTAGTAGGAACAGAAAAAGGACCCCAAGTATCAATATGAATCGAATCAAATGGTTTTGCACAGTCTGTTTTGGGTCGTCGAGTCTGTTTTGGGGTTGGCCAGGGTCATGTCGGGCTCAGTGATCACTTGGCTTGGTTTCGGCTAAGTTTTGGTCGAGTCCTTGCTTTGGTTTTTGCACTTCTTTCTCCCCAATCAAGTTGATGTTCCGAAAATTCTCGAAATACCTGAAACATCTCCAAAATGCACGTGTATGCAAATGCTTATGCAAAACTACCTAAAAAGCAAACTTTCATAAAAAGACCTATGAATGCAACATGTTGATATCTAAATGAACCTAAAAAAATGATAAATGACTTCCTAAAACACGTAAAATACAAAGTCTAGGTTACTAATTCTAGAGTGTAATCCCATATCATCCTACTTCAAAACTTTAGCCATACTCATCAAAGTTCAATTCGGATCAGTTCCAACCTACACAATGCATTCAAATCTATTTATCTCTTTAACATTCATTAAGAAAAAACCGTGGATCAAGTTATGCACATTCATTGAACTCATTTGGCTAAGGGACTGGTTAAGGGGAAAAATTGGCCCCTTCATGCATCGGTTAGTATTTCAGGACAGGGCTCTCTAAAAAAGGTAATGAGGTTTAGCAAAATGCTAAAGATAAGAACACTTAGATGCATACAAGAATGAGGTTTAGCAGAATGCTAATTCTACCCTTTTAAAGTGTGAAGTGATCTTAGTGGTTCACATTTTCTCTTTGTAATCCTTCCCTTAATAATTCTTAGGATAGGTTTCTTTCTTTATCAATTTCTAGCGGATTGAGGACTTCCTGATTTTAGCACCTATGGTTTCGGATCTTTTTCCTACTTTTACTAACTTCTTGTGGTTTTACTCTTTTTCTTATCATTTCCTTAATATGTTTTTGCACAAACCATATTTTCATATCCTTCCCCCCCCCCCAAATCCTTTACTAGACCATCTGATTTTCTTTTTCACCAATTTCCCAACAGGTTTTCTTCCCTTTTTCAAACCAACCCCAATACCCAGAATTGAACCCCCACCTAGTGATATCTAGTCCAAAAAGCGTGAACTATAACTACATGAGATTTCATTCATGTCAGGTCAAACCTAACACTTTCTACCAAACTCATTCCATAAAAAGACGTAACACTTAGTAATTGATAGATTGCTTAAAAGAAGGCAAGGTTCAAGGGTGGGGAGTCTATTTGGATTAAAAAGAGAGGTGAAACGGTAGAAGATAATCCAAATATACATATGCTACCCATGAGTTCAAATCCGGAACATAAACATGATAGTTAAATGTCAATTTTAGGTTCTTATAAGTAGAGATAAACTTTACATCACAACATGCTTCAAAAAGAAAGGATCATGAAATTTCACATTTCAAGTATGGTGCAGTCTTACTTTAGATTTAATTAAGATGCATTAAAGAACTAATAATCGGGGCATTGACACTACCTAAGGAAAAAACATACTTACAAAGTTGATATCATCCTAGTTCCCTATGCAAACACAGATGACAAACTTAAATACAATCCTAACAACCTAAATACAACTACATGATCACTCTATTTTTTCGAAATGATTTCTGAAAAAAATTCATATTTTAATGGATTTTCTATGCCTTAGATGTTATGCATGATTTGAGTTTAAGAAACAAAAAGCCTTCATTAGATGTTTCCTAGACCCTCCCCCAAACTCAATTCAAAATTTCTTATCAGAGTTTAGGAGATTGAAAGAAAGTAAAAGCATAAAACATACACATAAACATGAAACAAAGACAAATGAAATGCAGTAGTTTATACAATGGTTGGTTGGAGTTGACCTTAGTAAGGGATGAAGAAGCTAGAGGAGATGTGGGAATCTATTGTTTCCGCAGTATAGGCTGGGATGGAGCTTGATGCTTCAGGTTGCAGAGGTTGAGAATCCAGTCTGGTA
>OVBE01016606.1:158-10867 GCA_900406425.1 Iberis pinnata | reverse complement strand
ACCTAAATGGATCCGGAAAAAGGTATAAAAACGAGTGAAAATGCGAGTATATCAAATACCAATTCCCCATTCAGCTCATTCAGATAATCCGTAACAACCAGTTTAGTGTTTTGCCAACTGAGCACCCCAAGGATCATATTGATAACTTCGAGGACATCTACAGAACTACAAAACTTAATGGAATATCATACGATTTTATGCACTGCATTCTATTCCGTCATTCTCTCTCTACTAGAGCACTTCGCTTGTTAAAATCTCTACCCTGTGGATCTATTGTAACTTGGGATGACTACAAGGCTAAGTTTCTCAAACACTTCTTCACCACCACTAGGACCAACACGTTAAGGACCAAAATCTCTAGTTTTGCACAAAGTCATGTGGAATTATTTTATGAAGCTTGGGAAAGATTCAAGGAACTTCTTCGTGATTTTTCACACCAGGGTTTCTCATATGTAAGTCTCCTCAATACCTTCTACAAGGGAATTAATCAGAAGTACCAGCTCTCCTTAGATACAACAAGCGACGGAGACTTTATGCAGAAATTTATCCCTGATGCCTATCATCTTATAGAGAACCCATAGTTTGATCGTCGAACAAAAGCTCATGTACTTTCTGCTAGCTTTGAACTTTCAGAGATGAAAGAAGAATTCTCAGAAATGAAAGGATTATTGACTCAACTCCTTAAGAATCAAAACCAGAAACAAGTCAATTATGTTGATGATTCAAAAGCTGCTTGTATTGCATTCCAAGAGCAAGAAACTGCTGTTGTTGAGGAAAAGGTGAGCTATATCAATAGCCAAGGTCAAAGAGTGTATAAACAGGGATACAATCCAATTTTCAACAAAAATCATCAAAATCTTTCTTGGAGAAACACTAATGTAGCGAATCCTCAAGACCAGAACTATCCAACTCAGAAAAACCACTTGTGCAAAACTCTGGTACTTAATTTGGTCAACAGTCAGGTAGCAATGGTTTCCAAGGGAACCAAAACAGGTACTTTGTGCAGAATTCTATTTCAGGCGATATTCAACAAACTTCTCAGCCTGTATTTCAACAAGCTCCTCCAACTCAAGCTCTGCAAGGCAATTCAGTCGAAATGATGTTTAAGGAGCTTCTGGACGAGCAACAACAGTTCCAAAGAGTAATCCAAAGATATGTGAAGGAGTTGAATCAGAAATTTGAGGCATTGTCTACATATGTGAAGCTTTTGGACACTCAAGTTCCTGGGAAATATGATTCTAATTCAAAGAAACCAGAGTATGCGAATGCTATATTGTTGATAAGTGGTAAATCATTACCCAATAACAAGGGATATGATCTCTCAGTAGAAGGATTGGTTGAAGATTTGGATGAATTTGATAACGATTCACATTTTGAGAAGTTGGAAAAAGATGCAGATAGATCTGAACGATCGGGCACTCCTTGCCCGATCAAGCAACAAGGTGAAAAGAGTCCAAGGAAGAATGATTGATCGGGCACCTTAGAAGCCCAATCGATCCTTTTAGTCGGGAAAGTTTCAGAGCAAAATGCTCGATCGGTGAGGTTTTTACGCAATATCAATTCTTAAGTATCCGTAAAAACCCAGAAGCAGTATCTGTCAGTATTTCTGTCACGAATTTTTCTGCCGAGCAATATCCGTCAGGTCTGGACGTCCGGTCACTTTTGCCAACACTTTCTTGTAGTGCTAGACCTCCTAAACTATATGCATTCAAACTATTTTCCCTCAAAATTTGTACCTCCTTAAAAACCCCATGAACATGTATATCTCTTTACTTGACCCCCTAAATTAATCCATCTCGTCATTAATCCCCCTAACAATTAATAAACTTAATTTACGATTCCAAATGAACAAAACGCGATAAGAAATCATGATTGAGACTTAATTAAAACCAACCTGGTTACCAAATATGTTACCCAAACCCAATATTAACTTTATTTTTAATTTAATTAGAGAAAAAAACAAAATACGAACGTTTGGAGTTAAAGTTAAAATCATATTAAATTAAAATAAAGTTAATATCATGGTTAGGTAACTTATTTGGTAAGCAATTGGCTTTAGTTAACTTCTAATCGCGATTTCTTATCACACTTTTTAATTTAGAATCGCAAATTAAGCTTATTAATCGTATGGGGGTTTAGTGATGAGATCGATNGGGGGGGGGGGGGGGACGGGTAAAGAGGTATACCTCTTCAGGGGTTTCTACAGTATTACAAAGTTGAGGGTAAAATAGTTTGGATGCATATAGTTGAGGGAGTTTAGTAAAGTCAACCCTAAATGTTAAAGTTGTATCATTTATGGAGTAATAAGTTTTTTGGGATGGTTTCTGCCGTAATTAAATTTTATGTGAAATTAAGTATACCCCTGAAGTTTATGTGTCAAAAATTTGGACGGTACAAGTTGAGAGGGAAAAAATCGTCAACCATAGATATAATTTATTAGAAAAAAGAAGAAATCATATTTAAACTAAAAACTAAACCTGTTTAACACTAATTAAAAAAAATAGTCGATTAAAATCACTAAGTTTTAAGTCGATTTGGTTCGATTTTTTTCAAAAAAATGTATATTCAAAACAGATCCGAAACTATAAAATACCCGAACGGGTTCTAAACGTCCTTACCGAAAACCTGTAAAACCAATCTGACCCCGAACGGATACATGAATGCCCAACCCTAATTTGAATCTTTAACTCGAGTCAAACCTTCTCTATGATTGAAAGTGTTCATCCCACTTAGGAAAACATAGAGTAATCAGTTTTTGAAGAGTTATTAAATAATTTGATCAAATTTTCGCAACCAACTCAAAATAAAGACCACGACTTTCAATAATTGTATTAACTTCAAAAGAATAGAAAACATTTTTTATGTATGTAAAGAAATACAATATAATCATGTGTCAAACTCATTTTCGATCTTGATAAACAATATTTTTCTATTTCATCTGCTCACTTGTTTAAGCTAGACGTGGTTGTAATCTTGTAAGCTGTAAATGCTCCAAATGTTTATACTAGGGCTGGGCATAATAAACCGAAACCGAAAATCTAAACCGAAACCGAGCCAAAAAATTGGATCCGAAACCGAACCGATTATAGGTTGAAAACCGAATGGACTTTTATTTTTATAATTTTCGGTTTTTTCAATAAATCGAACCGAACCAAATTAATTTCGGATAACCGAATTAAACCAAAATTTACAAACTAATAATCCTAAATATCTAATGTCATACTTTAGTTTATGTTGCAGGTTTACAAGTTTTTTCGGTTTACATGTGTTTTCAGATATTTCAAATTTTTCAAGTTTTTTTTCGGATTTTTCGGTTTTTCGGATACAAAATGGATTATGTAAAAAATCTTAAAACCGAACCGAAACCAAATTTTTTAAAAACCGAACCGATCCAATTTTAACTAAAAACCCGAATGGTTTTTATATTTCTCAATTTTGGTTAACCGAAAACCGAAAAAACCGGTCCGAAACTGATCCAAAATCCGAATGCCCAGCCCTAGTTTATACCTTAGAAATGAAGTCATTACTTAAACCCAATGACATCAAACACGTATGAAAATGTGTAGATATCCGAATTTGGGTTTGGATTTTCCATATTATTGGTTTCAATATCTTAATTTAGAATCATATTAATCAAACATGACCACTCATATAACTAATACATTTTCTTCTATTTATGGAGTTTGAATTGTTGGACTGATGAGTTGTGGTCTAGAGATCAATAAAAAAAAATATAGACTCAAAATATTATTAATCACAAATAATATCATTTAATATTAAATTGTTTATTTAAGAAAACAGTATAAATATAAATTTTTAAAATAAGGTAATATATATATATATATATATATATATTATAAAAAGTAAAGTTAAATTATTTAAGTATTTCATTAAGTCCAATTTTTTCTTCTTATTAATCATTAAGGTATAATTATATACTATATTTTATCGTTATAAATTTGGAGTCGAATATATAAACCCATTTTTAAATATCCCGATCTGTGACAAAACCATATTTATCCATATTTTAGATTTAACTATCCATATATACAAATTTTTTGGAACGGATTTTAAGGGATCCCCGGATTTCAAATTTGATCTTAAATCTCCTATAATAATTAAGTTGCACCCATATAGCATGGATCGATATAAGATTAATAATAAACTCAAGTGACCGCATTAATCAATTCCACATGGGAAGTCAAATCAACTTATTAAACATTTTGTCTCATTTGAATTATTTTATAAAGAATTATTAATCTCATCACGAGTATGGCAAGGAAGTTTCTATATGCACACAATTAATTTTAGAGAAATTCTCAAAAATACAAAAACAAAAAACTAAGTATATTTTTAAAATACCACGTATTCCTAAAAATTTCAAAAATATCACATTTTTTTAAAAAAAAATACAACAAAAATATTATTATTCCAAAAATACCACAAATTTTGAAATAGATTTAAAACTTCAAATCTAAACCCTAAAACGTCAAAACCAAATCATACCCCCTTCAAAACTAAATTTTAAACTCTATTTAGTGAATTCAAATCCAAAATTTTAAATTCTAACCCTTAAAATTCATTTTTTATGTTTGTGGTATTTTTGGAACATTTGGGAGTGTGGTATTTTTGAAACTTTTTAAAGTATGTGGTATTTTTGGAATTTGAGCTTCTTTTGATGGTGTTTCAAGGAATTCCTCTTAATTTGAGACCTTCTCAATTATTTTAAAACTCTATAAAAATTTCTATTCATTAAAAATAATACCATTTATATTTTAGTTTTATTTTTTGCTTATATTTTTAATAAAAATTATATTTGAACCAATCAAAAATGGTCTATACGTCAAAAAACTCTTAAAAACCAATCCCTAAACATCTCCGTTTAGAACTCTCTCCCTCTCTCTCCAAATTTCTTAAAATTTATTATATTTTATTTTTAAGAACTCCTTAAGAACCATTGAAGGTGATGCTCTTAGCTTCTTTTATAAATAACGAAGTAAAGAACTCTCATTGTATCATATCTCCCTCTTCTTCTCTTTTGAGCAACATTATTGATAAAAATACTCCTATTTTTAATAATTAAATAATTAATTTCGAAAATAAAAATAATTTTTCGTAATTAAATTAATTATAAAAACATAATTAATTTTTATGAAAAAATCTGTTGGTTTTTTTTATCTTTGTTGACTAATTGATTTTCAGTTCAGTTTTTTCAAAGTCGTTTTGTTGTATAATTGACTTTTATTTCATTGTATGTTGACTTATACTACAACTATTGACATATTTAGTGGTACGAAAGTGTTTTTGTACATTATACATATTAAAATTGTTGATTTTTTTCATCCTCGTAGACTTATTTTTGAATCTTGTTGATATGTTTTCTTAAGTATAATTAGGTCAAATTTTGTCGCATTAGGTTGACTTCTTTAACTATCGATTTATAAAATTAATTTGACCTTTAATTATATCAAATTTAGGTCATACAGTCAACTTATATTTTTGGTTTGTTTGTGCTGTAGTCCATATATTGGTACACTCAATTTATTTATTTATTTTTATTTTTTTTCATAGTCGATATGTATTTGTTATCGACTTAATAATAATTTTCGTCGAATTATATACTTTTCATGTTAATCAATTTAAATTTTGTATGTGATTTATAAATATAACATAATCAAATAAAATAATTTTAAATAACAAGAAAAAACAAAGGGGAAAACCATTATTTAGACAATAAAAATATAGTTTTCAAATTTCAGAAAATATAGTGTAGTTTTCAAATTTGAGAAAAATATAGTTTAGATTTCAAATTACATTCACAATTAAGTGTAGTTTAGCAAAAAAAAATTTATTAAAATATAAGTGAAAAATAAAATTAAAATATAAATTGTATTATTTTTAATGGGTAGAAACTTGGGTACTTTTATATAGTTTTAAACTAACGGAGATTTCTTAGTTTCTTTTATAAATAACGAAATAAAGGACTCTTATTGTATCATATCTTCCTCTTCTTCTCTTTTGCTCAACAACAATGGAGTCATTGTTCAACTTTGACTTTAAGAATTGTTTCATTTTAGTTCTCTCAAGCTTCTTTCTCTTTTACTTCTTCTTTAAGAAACCAAAACATGGCTCTAATCTACCACCAAGCCCTCCTTCTTTACCACTCATTGGTCATCTTCACCTTCTACTCACTGGTTTCGCACACAAATCTTTACAGAAAGTATCATCAAAATACGGACCTCTCCTTCATCTCCGCATCTTAAATGTCCCAGTCCTTCTCGTCTCTTCTTCTTCATTAGCCTACGAAATCTTTAGAAAAAATGACGTTAACGTTTCAACACGTGGTACTGCTGCTATTAAAGAGTCTATATTGTTTGCATCTTCTGGATTCTTTAATGCTTCATATGGAGATGAATGGAAGTTCATGAAGAAGTTCGTTGCTTCTAAATGGCTCGGGCCATTAGCGCTTGAATGGTCACGAGATGTTCGTGAAGTTGAGCTACACCGGTTCTATATAAAGCTATTCGAAAAATCCGTGAAGAAAGAGAGTATTCAGATCCTTGAAGAAGCGGTGAAATTCATTAACAATAGTTTTTGTAAGATGAGTATGGGAGGTAGTTTATTGGAAGAGAACAAAGACGCAAAAATAGTTCTTGAATTGACTCATGAGTTCACTGCCTTACCAAACAAGTTTGCTATGATACAATTGTTGCGTGACCCATTTAAGAAGCTAGCGATCTTACTTTTCAAAAGACACATAATGAATGTTTCAAATAGAGTCAATGCGTTGCTTGAGAGGATTTTTAAGGAACGTGAAGAGAAACTAGATAAAGATGATGTAGGTAATGATTTAATGGGAATTATGTTGGCTGCTTGTCGTGACGAAAATATAGAGTTTAAGATCACTAGAGACCATATCAAGGCCGTATTTTCGGTAAATTTTTTCAATCTTTCTTGATATAGTGTTATATTCCATTTGAGAATATCGACACAGATACACTAACATATTCTAACAAACTTGCAGGAGATTTGCCTTGCAAATCCTCATTCCTCGGCGTCAACAATACAATGGATAATGACAGAACTCATTAATAACCCTAATGTTTTTAAGAAACTTAAAGGAGAAATCGACTCAGTTGTAGGAACAACAAGGTTGATTCAAGAAACAGATCTACCAAACCTTCCATATCTGCAAGCTGTCGTAAAAGAAGGGCTAAGATTACACCCGCATATGCCTATCGTGATAAGGAAGTTTATAGAAGGATGTAAAGTTGGAGAGTTTTATATACCCACAAATACAACACTATTTGTTAATGCATACGCTGTGATGAGAGATCCTGATAATTGGAAAGATCCTAACGAGTTTAAACCAGAGAGGTTCCTAACTTCTTCGACATCAGGTGAAGATGACGAAAAAAGGGAGAAGACACTAAATTATCTTCCTTTTGGAAGCGGAAGGAGAGGATGTCCTGGATCAAATCTTGGTTATATTTTTGTAGAAACCGCAATTGGAATGATGGTGCAATGCTTCGATTGGGAAGTCAAAAATGATATGGTCAACATGGAAGAGGCTAAAGGAAAAATCTGCATGACCATGACTAGTCCTTTAATGTGTACTCTTATTCCTCGAACACTAAACCCTTTACCTTCCAATCTCCACTTTTCCAACTTGTAAGTTTTGGATTAAGTCTCCTCATGTTTCCATTTCTTCATTGTGTGTTTATTTACTTGATGCTGAACAATAATCAAGAGTGTAACTTCTTACTTGTTATTTCCTATTCAGTTTGTTGCTTCCATGTATTTAGGAACTCGATAATTCCAACTTCCTTTGCTAAGAATAACAAAAAGTCAAACATATCACCAACAATGAGATCAATTAAATCTATGGCTTAACTGATTCACTCTTAAGACTAAGAACACTCGTAATTGATCACCGAATTCAGGTGACTTGCCCTACGTCTCGGGAGAGAGTTGGTACTCTCTCAACTCATTCCACTAGATCAAAGATTACAACAAAATGCCTGAAACAATCCGGTTACAACTTGCTCAAGTTCGGATTGAATCGTCAAGAACAAATAACAAAGATAAGTCTTGACATATGCTTATCTTAGACTAAACAATAAGAATTCTACTCTTCGTAACTCTCTGTTTCTTGTAATGTTGCAGAGTCTCAACCCCTTGACTCGAGAACCAGAGGATGAAGCTTTATAGAAGACCCAAGCTCTGTTTCTTCTGTAACAAACACTTAACAGAAGAAACGGCTTCTGATAACAACTTATGGGCCCTGCGCATTTAAAGCCCAAAATGAAGTCTATCCGTCTGAAGCAATTGGCCTATCTCCTGCGACAAAGCCCATCAACTTATGTCAACCCAAATACAACATTCTCCTCCTTTGACATACATGGCATACATTCAGACCCATCTCCGAAACTCTAGACTCTTCAACTCATGTGGCGATTATCTAGGGTTTATGTGTCTCCGATGATTTCACCATGAAACCCGAGCATCTTCAAGCTTTAACCTACATCACCTACGGCGGTAAGCTCTCCTTAAGCTCCTCCTCGAACTAACCTTGTGATTTACTTGTTCTGTGCAGAATACTCCTTCTCTCTTTTCATCTCTCTTCTCGTACTAACACCAGATCTTCTCGGTAACACACCTTGTGCAGGTTTCAGAGCAAGATGAGACTCCTGTTGAAGACTTTACCCGAAGTTAAGTACTTCTTCTTCAGTAATGAAATTAAACAGAAGCGACGCGTGGCTTAGGTCAATCCTGTTTTCTATACATTTTCCTCATAGGATATGATTACATTTTCCTCGTAAGTTGTTAAAGTTTATTAAATGCTCTTATCTACTCTTATTTGTTCTTCATTTAATTGCTCAATTAAATTTTTTAAAATTTGTTGTGAAAAAGAAATTTGTTAATAAATTGTTAAGAGTAGTGAAAAAAAGTTATTAACATTATAAACAAATATAAAATTATTCAGAAAATATTTTGAACACAATGGAAATTTCACAATATCGCCCTCATAACTTCAACCTCCGGGATGACCAGGTTGATAACGACATCAAAAACGACGTTGAAGCTAGAGTAGACTGTGGTATTACCATTCTCCCAGTGAATCCTCCAGAATCGGAATTCACATTATGTAGTGCCGTTTTGATGCAGAGTTGGCTTCACTGTAGCAAAATAATCGACATAATGGCCAAAGGCCTTGCATTCAGAAAGCTGCAACTAAAACAGACAATGCAAACAATACAATTAAAACACATATACAACACATAAACTCGAACCGATACAAATATACTTACTCTCTATTCATAAGAACAAACGTCAGCACCGGCACCCTCTCCATGAAGCCCATTGTTGTGATCGCTTGTTTATACATTACATCGTCTATGTTTATTCGACCGACTACGTGCACTGCATTGCCAATATAAGAGCATCAGGAATTTCTCTATTTTTGGCTCTGTTTTCTCTGCATTTGATATGTATTAGAGTTACTAAATCTACCCAATCCTATTACTATTTCACATTTATACTCCATTTACAATTTACCAAATTTAACATAAACAAAAATCATGAGCAACAAGAAAAAGGTACCAGTTTCAGTAATGCAGACATGTAACCACGATTTCAACCATGAGAACTCCGAGTACTTGATACATATGGACTCGGTGACAGACTCCACACGCGTGATGATGGTGAAATCAGAGAACACAATATCCACAATGGAGAAAGTGTTCCACAAGAACGAACTCGATATCTTCACCAAAAACTTCGATAGCTCTACGCTATCGCCGTCCTGCATGAGAGAGATTTCGAGATTGACGCTTGGTAGAAGGGTGCAATGGACATGGTTTCCAGTGTGGTCAGCAAGTATGAACTCCCTCACGATCCCGTAAGGGTATACGGCCTGAAATCTTCGAATCACCTTCACCCTGAAGGTGTCCTCACACGTACCAGTGGTGAGATCTTAACTTTAATAATACCCATTATTGATGAAGATGAAAGATGAATGATGAGAGATCAAAATCTTCGAGATGAGAGATGAGATATCAAAATCTTTGAGTGATTTATTTTGTTTGATTATTTTAGAGAGATGGAAACCGAAGCGACGCAATTTTTATTTCTAATAATGTTCTCTTAGGTAATGATAACTGCCAATTATAGGTTTCGTGTAGATATTATATTTTATTAGATTTTCATTATATCTCTTATCTTCTCAACTTTTTCTACATTAATTGCTTTGATATTTTTCACTTATGTATAGATGTGGTTTTGGTTAATTTTGTTAAACTGTGTATTGCTAAAATTTAACATTACAATATGTACCATTAAATTTTTACTTGTTTTTCAGTGACTTGTAGGTTTACAAAACAATAATTTATCATTTGGCCAAGCAATAGTTGACCCTCTTGCATGAGAAATAAAAACAATTTCGTCATTTGGCCTCCATACCTTTGCCTTACCAATCTTAATAACTTCAACACAAACCTTCCTTGCATTTGGACCTATGGGTATGATAGTAGGATTTTTACGTGTCAATTCCTATTATACTATCATGTCGTTGTAGTAGTAATAGGTGTCAATCAAAATGGGTGCAGACATTAACCACTTTAGATGCAATGGATTCTACTAATTCAAGCCGAACAAGAAGAATGGGTTTTTCTAACAATTCCTAAACAAACAAACATGCATAAAATGAG
>OVBE01016605.1:0-10868 GCA_900406425.1 Iberis pinnata | reverse complement strand
GTCGTCCATGGTCCAAGCGAAGGTACTAACGTTCTTCTTTAGTAGTTTGATTAGCTCGGCCTTGATGGCTTCATCCAACTATTTCTAGATTCCTGTAGTTCGGCTTGGATGTTCGGCGTGAATACTAATTTGTTTGACTTTGTCGAGTTCTGTTGTGGAGTTATAGGTCGGCAGTGGGCTTGTGGTTTTATCTAACACCTGTAAGGTTCGTGTCCGGTGCTCTGTTAAGAAGCAAGTTCGGGCTACGCGTTGATTTCCTCTGACAGTCCATGTACCCCTATCCGCTGAAAACTTGATGCATTGGTGATAGGTCGACACCGCTTCTTTCATGGAATAGAGCCACAATGTACCTAATATTACGTTAAATGCCGAATCCTGTTCCATGAAAATGAATTTTACTATCTGGGTGGATCCTCCAACCTCAACAGGCAACTTGATCGTTACGGCGAAAGAGACGGTTTCGCCGCTGAAACCCGTGAGGGTTTTACTGCCGTCCTTGATCAGGTCAGCGCTTATTCCCATGTTATCAAGTGTTCTTTTGAAAATGATATCCACCGAGCTACCTGTATCAATAAGTATTCGAGCTACTTCCGTGTTTGCGATGACCAGTTCGATGACTAGGAAGTCGTTGTGAGGTTTGTGAGAGCTTAATCTCTCACACCAAAATTATCAAAAATAAGTAAAGAATTCGTAAAATATGTGTTTTATTTCTCTAGTTTTGTGTTACAATTCTCTCAAAAACTACAAGTGTTTTTCTCTCTAGAATGCAAATGAAAAGTTTTCCAACCCCCTTCTTTGAGCCTCCACCACCATATTTATAGCCCTAGCTCTCCTTTAATGGGTTTAATGAGCATTTATGGCGCAGATTCTCTCTTTAAATTGTCCTCCATAACCGCTGATCTCGTCATAAATGAGGCACGATTTTAGGTAGTTAACTCGGAGGTGTTAACCGTTTCTGCGCGCGCCGGTTCAGCTCTCCTCTGCGCGCTGGTTCAGCTCTCATGCGCGCGCCGGTTCAGCTCTCCTCGCAACCTCTCATTTCTCTTCGCGAGCTCTCAGCTCTCCTGGTGGGTTCAGTTCCTCAGGTGAGTTCAGCTCTCGTCGCGAGCTCACCCGCTTAGTGGGCTTTCCTCTCCTCGCGGTCTCATCCGCTTAGTGGGCCTTCTCTCCTTTGCGGGCTCACCCGCTTAGTGGGCTTTCTTTCCTAGTGGGCTTATAAGCTCTCCGTCTTCTGTAAGTGGGCCCGGGGAAGCCCATTTACTTCTTAAGGCCGGGTCAAATCCTGAGAATCCGACCCGGGGGAATTTACACTTCCACAAGGTTGACTTAGTCCCTTTAGGTTGGCATCTCTAAATTCGAGTGGCTGGGAGGTCGCCGTGATGTCAGTTTGTTCTTTCTGCGCAGTGACAGCTCGTCGTTCAGAGTTTCGGATAGATCGTACATAGTCATTGCAGGAGACTAAGCCACCCATGATCACGTTGAATCGTCTTCTCGGTAATAATCCCTCTTTAGCTCGATCGTCCGTAGCACGATCTCGCGTTCGAGTGGGGGGTGCCATGTTGTTACTGGTATCCGAGCCTTTTTCCCGAACTGTGCTAACCTGATGGGCCTTGTCCTTCGTGGATGAATTGTGCCACATGTTTCCACCTCGTCGTCGATCATTGTTCCTGCTTCTTCTAGTATTAATCTCGCCGTCCTGAAATTTCTTCAATAAGAGAGCCTGTAGGTGGCGGCAGTCTGCGGTTTTGTGTCTGGTTCGCTTGTGGAAGTTGCAGTACGCTTCCGGATTGTTATCTGAAGGTGGAGGTTGGTCAGTATTTTTCTCACTTTCTGTGATCGTGTAGGTCGCACGTCCCCGTCCATCTCTTGAATAGTGCTACCTAAGTTCTCGAGGGATTTCATCCCTATCTCGGCTAGATTTCTCGACGTGGTGTTTTTTAGACATCGCAGCGTGCTTTTCCTCTATCTCGATAAATTTGTTAGCTCGGTGAAGTGCGTCCTCTAACATTTTTGGAGGGTTGATGAACAACTCGTCCTTGAACCTTGACTTGAATCATAGGGCCTTTCGCAGGGCGGCGATCACTCCTTCGTCGTTGATCACGATACGAGCTACGACTCCTTTGAACCTGTCAATTAAATCTTTTAATGACTCGTCCTCCTGCTGGGATAATGTCCATAGGTTGGTTGTTGAAGCTTTCTTTGCGATATACATTGAGTAGTGTTTGATGAACATGGTTAAAAATTGTTGATAGTTCCAGGCTTTAAACGGGAGAACCAGACCAATTTCAAACCTGACAAATTTCAACAAAAAGTTGGCACAGACCTGCATCTCGTTCTTCTGCGGAGAACTGAGCTCGTGCCATAGCGATTGTGAAGGCTGTTAGGTATTGAACCGGGTCGCTTTTGCCGTCATATCCTGTAAATTTAATTTTAGCAGAGTGTCGAACTGAGATGTCAGTAACTCTCCTGGAGAATGGGATTCTCTATGTTTCTTCGATGGCGCGAATGATGTCGGGGGCCGAGCTGGTGGCATGGTGTACCTACGAACTCATGATCTTCAGCTGTTCACAGATATTCCGCATCTCGGTATCTTCGGTTGTGCTTCTGAATCTGGTTGTGTTCGTGTAATCTGTCCGACCTTGGTTCTCGTCTGCTATCTCGGGTGTTTGGCGAGATGCCCTGAATAGATCTCGGTTGATTGTGTGTGCATCTCTTTCCTCGGTGGACACGGTGATGCCGTCCAGCTACGCCCTCGGGTTCTAGGACTTTGCTCTGAGTTTAGCGGTTTCCGCCTTCTGCTCTTTTATCTGGTTCAATAGGTCCTGCATGGTAATTTCTGGGACCTCGTCTTCATGGTCAGATCCCGTTCTCTCCACTTGATCGTCTCTGTTTCTTGCATCGATGGTAGATCCATCTGGTCCTTTTTCATTTGATCCCGTGGTCATTGCTCTGGTCGATTATTCTTGCAAAGAAAGATTACGAGATTGTCTAGCTAGTCCCCACAGTCGGCACCAACTGTTGAATTAAGACTTAAAAATTAGGTTTAGGTCTTTGATCTTGTGGGTAAAAGGCTAGAGTAATCTTAAGAAGAATTTCATATATCTTTTAGGAGTAATTACATGGGTATTTATAGTATGAATACATGCTTAAAACCCTAATTACATAGATTAACCTAATAGGCCTCAAGCTGGAAGGCCCAACTCGTCAAATCGGCCCATCTAAGTTTTGCCCTTCTAAACCCCTTTCTCCTTTTGATGTCGGCGTCCATCAGGACCTTGAGTCGAAATGAGCTTTTTGGATAGGTGCTACGTTTGATATCAACAATTCATCTCTAAGCAATGACATGTAATGGTCTTATCGATCTAATCTATGTATCTCCTTATTTGAAATTTCTGATTATTTGTCAAAGTTGTCTCCTCGTATCGTGTGTGATACTCTTTGTCAAATAGTCTTTGATTGTGAAATGAAATTCGTTTCATTCTACATTTTTTTCCTTCTTTCGTTAGTCAACAAAGAAACTTTAATTAACTCAAAGGTTTGAATGTTCGATAGTGGAGTTTTGAATCTACAAAACAAAAGTCACAAGCGTGTAAAATGTGAAACCAAAACGAGTTTTTTTTTTTCAAACCCAAATTGATGATTAACTTTAGAAGTTTCATTTCATGCAAAATAATATATTTGGTTTTTAAGTAGTTTTATATTTTTTGTCAAGTCAAAGTATGTTTTTAAAGATTTTTATTCTTTTATCAAGTCTTTTCAAGTTTTTTTCTAACTTTGAAAAAAAAATGGACGATAGTGGATGTTTTAGGTAAATGAAAAATATGTCGTCAAAAGTTTATTATTGTTTTAAAGAGTTTCTATTGTTGGATCGAGCTGAAAATTAGTTTTAAAAAAATAGCCACATGGTTTGAAATCAGGCCAAATGATGCAATTAAAAGTTAGACATATATCTCTCATTTGAGTTCAAAAACCATTTCCTTGATAATTCATGTATTTTTTGTTTCTGATTCCCATGAATTCTCTTATCCCTAAGTCTTTTTATCAACCATTTATATCATTTTTATATTTTGTCATTTACTTCTTTATTAAAATCAAAACATAAACAACAATTATTTATTTTATATTAAATTTGATTTTAAAATTTATAGTGCAATTTTAGTTATATGAATTCGCTTTTTTATACTACTGATTCTTATTTGTTGTGTTCTTGTATTATATTTGGTTTAATATATGAATGTAACACAAGTATGAGGGAAAAAATAGCAAGACTAAAAACGTCAATGCCCGCTTATTCCATGCATTGACTTATACGATCCGTGGTCGCTCCCGAGTCCTCGTACAATCTCTACCTAACATTCAAACACTTTATAACATATTATATATACCTGGCAGGGATAATAACTTTGCATTCAATTTATATATTATTTCAATAGACGCAGGAGAAAGAGGCAACAAGAAATGAGTTTCAAGTTCATTCTAATAAATATGCTTCTCTACTTTCTTGCATCGCAATTTTCAAATTCGACCATCATTCCGTTTTCCAAAGACCCGAAAATTAGTAAGTCTACAACCTTCATTCATATGTATGTCCAAATGTTATTATGTTTTTTGTCCTAATCTATATATATTCTATCCAATGTTTTATACAATAGGAAATTGTATATATACATCTTTCAATTTCACATGTGTTAAATTGCGTTCGTGCTTAAATTGTATAGAAGAAGATTTAAGAGTGTCGATGAAGATTCAGACAAATCATAGTGTTACTAACCCTGGAAGGGGATGCATAGGCGCAATGAGTCTGAGGGGCAGATCTTGTAGAAAGCCCCCTGGCAATGGCCGTTAATAAATGAAAATGTAAAGGTGAAAGAAAACTTAAAATCATTTCTCATTCTCGTTATATTTTGGTTATGCTTTATCTATGATTAACCAGTTTATTTGTAAACCGTTACTATGTACCCTCTTCTACGTAAGGCCATTTGGTCCCATAAAGCAATATTTTGAGCAATATTCCTCTTTTTTTATTTTCATCCCCGGCCAGTTTTAATAAGGACAATCACTACCACCCTGGTGGAGGTATAACGCTCCACTCTGTGGGCCGCTACTACCAAACGCAATAATCCTTAGTATGATAATATCCGCTTTGGGCCACAAAGGCCCGCACGGTTTTTCTATTGGGTACCACTCTAAAAGTTCTTACACTAATTTGGGATATTGGACTTCTTATATACTAGTCAATCTTTGACTAGTTTTCCAATGTGGGATATTTGTGTTTGACCACACATGGGTCCCACAAGAAGCCCACTAAGGAATCTGCTTATTGACCCAAGAAGAAAACCCATAATCGACCGGACAGGTGCCACCTGGTACAAAACGCGCGAATCATGTAACACTATTCACTATCGTTCAGGATTTAACCTGCAGATTATTCACTATAAATAAGGGTCTCAATGAAGGAAAAAAAGAAGACCGCTATAGCAGCTCTAACAAATTCATTATGGTATGAATAACGATTCGGAGAAGAGCTCGTACTCAACCAACCACAAACGCTGGAAGACGCCATTCATCGTGATAACCGTTTCATTGAAGCAAAAGAAGAAAAATATTGTTGACAAAGCTGCATGAAAAAGAACGAGCAAGTCCAAAAGAAAAAGACGAATATACAGAGCCTCGTTAACACTACGACAAAGAGCGCGACAAAAGAAAGAACCCAGTCTATTATGTTGGAGGACAAGGGAGCCAAAAGCAGAACTTACCGAAGAGAACATATGATAATGCAAGAGCCTTTTGCGAGTTCCAAGGCCGGACTGGGCATAGCACGACAGAATGCAGACATCTGAAAAACATGGTCCTAAAGTAGTACAACCATCAAGCCAATAGGCTAGTCTTACAACGACCACCCGTGCCACATATCCAAGACCAGAGAAATCCACCACAAATGCAACATAATCGAAATAACCAAACCAACTATCAGAGATAGGCGATAAAAGCCGACATGGAACCACCTAAGAGGGACAAAGACAAAGATAATGAAGAGGGGCATCATGTACCACGCCGACGCATAAACGTGGATGGTGGAGGGTGTGCGTTGACTTCACTGACTTAAACAAAACCTGCCCTAAGGACAGCTTCCCGCTCCCCCACATTGATCGACTAGTAGAAGCCACAGTAGACAACGAGCTTCTCTCGTTCATGGATGCATTCTCTCGGTACAATTAAATCATGATGCACCCTGATGACCAGGAAAAAACCCGCCTTTATCACAGACCGCGAGGTGTATTGTTACCGGGTCATGCCATTTCGCCTCAAAAACGCCGGAGCTACTTATCAGCATCTAGTGAATAGGATGTTCTCGGAATATATAGGCGTCACAATGGAGGTATACATAGATGATATGCTCGTAAAGAGCATCTCGGCACAAGACCATGTAAACCATCTACGCGTTTGTTTTATATTTCTCAATGACTATGGCATGAAGCTCAACCCGATGAAGTGTACTTTTGGCGTTAAATCAGGAGAGTTTCCTCGGCTACGTCTTACTTAGAGAGAAATAGAAGCAACCCCAAAGAAGATATCTGCAATCCTCAACCTGTTGTCACATAAGTATACCAGGGAAGTTCATAAACTAACACGTCGAATAGCCGCCCTAAACAGATTCGTCTCCTGGTCAGATAAAAATGTTTTCCTTTCTATCAACTCCTAAAAGGAAACAAATTTTTTTTATGGGACGAAGCGTGCGAGGAAGCTTTCGCAAAACTGAAAGAGTACCTGTCAACTCCAACTACACTCTCTAAACCAATTGACGGGGAAACCCTCCTGCTTTACGTCTCTGTCTTTGTTGCTGCTGTTAGTGGAGTCCTCGTCAGAGAAGACATGGGCGAACAAAAACCAATTTTTTATGTGAGCAAAACACTCGACGGGGCTGAGCTGAGGTACCCGAATCTAGAAAAACTCACCTATGCGGTTGTTGTCTCTGCCCGAAAGCTAAGACCGTACTTCCAGTCACATATGATCACCGTTATGACCGCCCAGCCACTGCGACCAATACTCCACAGGCAGAGTCAACCGGAATAATGGCTAAGTGGGCTATTGAACTTAGCGAATACGATATTGACTATCGTAGCCATACAAACGCTAAATCATATTACCTGGCAGATTTCCTTATCGAGCTATCTCTCTAGATGGTCGAGCCTACTAACGCCTCGACTGTCTGGACTCTCTATGTAGTCGGATTAGGTGTTGGAATTCGCATGGAGTCACCAACATGGGAGGTAATTGAACAGTCCATCAGGCTCAGATTCACATCATGCAACAACGAAGCGGAATATGAAGCCATTATTGCTGGACTTTGCCTCGCAAAGAGCATTGGAGCTAGAAGAGTTCATGTGCACTACAACTCCCAACTCATCGCTAACCAATTCAGCGGCGATTATGAAACCATCAACGATAGGATGATTGCATACCTTTAACTCATTCAAACCATATGCCAAGAGTTCGACCAAGTCAAAATAATTAAAATCCCTAGGAGCAAAAACCAGTTGGCAGACGCCTTCGCAACACTAGCATCAACCGTCAATGCCAGGTTGACACGAGTAATCTCGGTTGAAGAAATTCTACAACCTAGCATACCAGCGTCTAAAGTCCACATGTTGGACAACATCCACCAAAGACACTAACAACAAACAAGCCCCAGACGATTGATGTTCACGTACAAAAAATTACATAAACCAAGGCAAATTACCCCCGATAAATGGGCAACACGACGCCTCAAAGCAAAAGCTGCTAAGTACATAGTCGTCAAAGGTATGCTATTGCGTAGAGATGTGACCGGGGTCTTACTTTGATGCATATCCCCTGAAGATTCCATACGAGTTATGACTAAAACACATGAGGGTGCTGGTGGCAATCACTCCGGCGGACGCGCTCTGGTCAATAAAATAAGGCGCCCTGACCACTTTTGACCAACTATGGTAGCCGACTGCCACGCCTTCTCTATACAATGTGAACAATGCCAACGCCATGCCATACCGACCCATCAACCAACTGAATATTTACATACATCAACACCACTGTATCCTTTCATGTAGTGGGCCATGGACATCGTAGGTCCATTCCCCCCACCAGGCAGAAAAGTTCCTTCTAGTTATGACATATTACTTTACAAAATGGGTAGAAGCTGACGCGTATGCCAAGATACAGGACCTCGAAGTACAAAACTTTGTGTGGAAGAACATCATTTTCCATCACAGTCTACCATATGAAATTGTAAGTGATAGCAACACCCAATTCTGCTCACATAAGTTTGAAATTTTTTGCGCTATATGGGACATAAAGCTCAACCACTCAACACCGCAGTATCCACAAGGAAATGGACAAGCGGAAGCAACCAACAAAACTATCATGGACGGGATCAAGAAAAGATTAGAAAGAAAGAAGGAATGCTAGGCCGACGAATTGGATGAAGTTTTTGTGTTCGCATCGTACCATGCTGCGCACTTCGACAAATGCAACTCCATTTTATCTATCTCATGGCGTCGATGCAATGGTTCCCTCTGAAGCTAATGTATATAGCCTTCAACGTCTAATGATGCCTCGGCATGAAGGACTCAATAACGAATTACTGCAGGATAAGATTGATGAAGTTGAAGATATTCATTCCCAAGCACTCCTGCATATACAAAACTATCAACATGCGACATCTCGACACTATAACAAAAAAGTTAAGGTCGAGCATTTTGTTGCAGGGGATCTCGTCCTAGGTCACGTTTTTGAGAATACGAAGGAAGTTGGTGTATGGAAGTTAGGGAGCAGTTGGGAAGGTCCATACCAAGTTACCAAGGTTGTCGCACCAAATGCATATCAACTCACTACTCTCGACAGCCAGCAACTACTGCGTCCATGAAATGATACGCACCTAAAGCTCTATCACTAAAAGACTAACCCCGTTGTAATAAAACTACGTTTATCTTGATCCCTCTATAATGGGTACGTAGACAGTCTTCATTATATAAGGGGACGCAACTATTAAATTAAATAAAAACCAAAAAGGAAGGAATGTATTTTCTAAGAACTTTTTTTCGNGGGAGTAGTTAGGCCATGCTCACCTCAACGAGCTAAAGCCTCGTCTGAAAAATCGAGCAAAAGCCTCGTCGTAAAGAAATCTTTTCGAGGTAAACACCTTAGCGAGCTAAAGCCTCGTCTAAAAAATCAAGCTAAAGCCTTGTCGTAAAAAATTCTTTTCGAGGTAAACACCTCAACAAGCTAAAGCCTCGTCTAAAAAATCGAGCTAAAGCCTCGTCATAAAGTAATCTTTTCGAGGTAAACACCTCAACGAGCCAAAGCCTCGTCTAAAAATCGAGCTAAAGCCTCGTCGTAGAGTAATCTCTTCGAGGTAAACATCTCAACGAGCTAAATGCTTGTCTAAAAATCAAGCTAAAGCCTCACCGTAAAGCAATCTCTTCTAATTAAACACCTCAATGAGCTAAAGCCTTGTCTAAAAGTCGAGCTAGAGCCTTTGCAAAGAAATGTAATGTGCGATAGACAAGGTACAAAGTAAAAAAACAACAGAGAAAAATCCTTGTTAAATATTATAATCAATAAGAGAATTTAGTTTGTACAAGGACCTTAACCAAAAAAGGCAAAAGTAATCCACTATGTCCATCAAAATACAAAAAGATATAAAATAAGCGACAAGGTCGCAACGGGATCAACATGAGCGTCGGTTGGATTCGAAGGATCAAGTGTAGAGACTGCAGCTGTGGAATTGATCGACGCCTGAGCATAAATAGTGGTAGTAGCTCTAGCAATTAATGCCTCGGCTGATATTACTTAGTCTTAATGTCTTACAGTGCATATTTATACTTGATATTTGACATTATCCGAGTGTTTTCTTTTTGTTTTTGGTATGTTTCAGGATTCTAGGACGTTCTAGAGCGAAAATGATGGGTTTCAAAAGATTTCAGGTGCAAACGGACAAAATGAAGATGGATGGATTGATCCAAACTGAAGAATGATCGATCCATGGATGCACATAAGAAGAAATAGATCGATCCAAGTACATGGAAAACTTATGTAAAATCAGTTCAATCGATCCCCACCTGGATCGATCGATCTCTTTGAAGTACAGATCAATCAATCCGTCTGGATCGATCGGTCCTTTATACGAGAAAGAATGAAAATCAGCAAAAATACACATTCGTCCTCAAGATTTATCATTAGTTTTTCTTATTCGATTTTTATTTTCGTTTTTATTTCAGACATAAAAGCCTTTTAGGCTTGGTTTGATTTCTTATCACTTATTTTTATTTTCTGCGCTTTCTCAGAGAGACGAGATCTAAACTTTGTATTTGAGAATATATCTAAACTCTGATCTATTTTAGTACAATTTGGTTTTTAGGGGTATCCTAGGGAAACTATTTTTGATTGTTAGGGTTTAACATAATAGATTGAATTTGTTAGGTTCTTAGTCTAGACTTGTTCTTAATTCATGAATTAGACTAGCTATCTAGTTCATTGATCTTAGAATTATAAACGCAAAGAGATTTGGTTTAGAAGTCTGATCAAGTCTAGATGAGTAGATGTTCCAACTTGTGAGAGTATTGTCTTGAATGTCTTTGAACTTATTTGTTGAATCAAGACTTAAAATTNTATGTGGGCAAAAGCTCTGAAGAATTTCATATCGTGTAAGAATGATTACATGAGTATTTATAGTGAAAATACATGCTTAAAACCCTAATTACATGTCTTTAACCTAATGGGCCGCGAGCTGCACGGCCCAACTCGTCAGGTCGGCCCTTTTAGCTTCTGTCTCTCTGGGTCCATCTTCTTCTCCACGTCGGCGCCTAGCTGGGCCTTGTGTCGAAATGGGC
>OVBE01016604.1:0-10869 GCA_900406425.1 Iberis pinnata | reverse complement strand
GCAACTTGGTCCTGAAGGTTGCAGTGACTTGGTGATGTTTTCTGAATCTTCCTGAAAACTCGTGAAAGTCCTGAAAAATCTCCAATGCATGCAAATGCAAATCCTAATGCAAAACTTCGTAAAAATCATAAACTTGCATAAATCAACTTTAAAAATGCTAGATGCAATCCTAAAGAGCTAAAAAGTGATAAGAAATGTTATTTACAAACCATGAAATTCAAGTGTTATCAGTCCACCAGAAGAATTTTCCTGTCTTCCCACATCACCCTGCACATCCTCTAATCTAGCAGATTCTCTGTGATATGATGTGTTATGATTTTGATGCATTTCAGCTCTTATTTAGCATTCATTCGAGGTAGATTCATATGCATATAGATTATTTTAGCATACATTTGCATTGCGTTTCATGTTATTAGGTGGTAGGAGTGTAGAGATCAAAAACATGGATCAAGGAGCTCAAAAGGTTTAAGAAAAGGTGAAAATGGAGTAGGATCGGCTTGCCGGATCGGTTGAATCAAAGCGATATGAAGACTCCAAAAATCAGAAGTCTGAATCAGTTAAATAGATTGACCAAGCCAAACTGATCCTCAATATTTGCAAAAATAAGGGGCTTGGATCGGTTTAGTGGATCGACCAAGCCAAACCAATCCAAATAATTTTGCACTTACGCGAGACCAGGATCGGTTGGCAGATCGGTTTAGCCAAACCGATCCCACGTCAATTTAGTCAAAATGTTGACTTCTCTTTTTGGTCTAAACCCATTTTCACATTGCTTAACCCAATTTTTTGGGTTAAACCATTTCCATTTCAAGGATTATATAAAAGGTTTTTAGACCAAATTTTGGAGACTAAGTTTTATGAATCTTGGTTATATTGAAGTTTGATCTTTGTTTTGATTGATAATCTTCTTCTATTTTATGTTTCTACACATTTTCATCACTATAACTTGTGTTTTATCAATGGTTAGTCAGTAGTTCATTCCTAAGAAAATGGGTTTGGTAGATTATGGTGATTAGGTGATTCAATATGATGCATAGGAGTTTAATAGCTTAAATCTTCATCCAATAGGTGTGTTTAATGCTAAATTTTCCTTGACCATTCAAGTTTAGATCATAGGATGAATTGTGCCTGATAGGTGTTCGATTAAATTCTTGAACCAACTATTGTTTGCTAAATGTTACTATTCAAGAGATTGTTGTTAGTTAGTTTAGTGATTTATCATGAATTAGATCTTGTTGCCTCTAATTGTGTAATTATCCAAGAGATTGTTTTTAGTTGCATGATTAAGAGAGTGGTTAGTGCCATGAGAGTGGATTAGTCTAATTAAGGGAATTGTAGACCAATAATTAGCACTAGAAAGTGAGTATTAGCATCATAGAATGTCACTTGATCACTCGAATCATTTGCCTTTGCCCATTTTCTTAGTCTTTTATCTTGATTTACATTTCAATTTTCTATTGATTTTTGCTTAATTCTGTTGACTTTTTATTGCTTTGTTTTTAGTTGTGTTTATTTTGAGTTTTATGCTTATTAGGATTATAGTTTTGAACCAATTAACTTACTTGCTTAGACTATGCATAATTCTCATTGGTTTTAGTGCGTTAGTCTCTCTGATTTGGATTGATACATATTGTACTGCAATGACTATGATAGTGCATTAAGAATTAAGGTAGAAACAACACGAGAAAATCTTACTATCAATTTGGCACCGTTGCCATTTCAGGGATTTTATTAACCATTGGAACTTTGAATTTTTTTGGAACTAAGCCCATTTTTCTTACTTTGCCAATTTCTCTATTCTCTTTGTTTGTGCATCTTCAAGTGTATGAACCTGAGCAGTAGAGGTCCAACATATGTAATATTCTTCATTGAAGACATATGTGAGCTCGAACGAAAATACACTAGGACAAGACGAGCACAAGAGAGACTTGCTCATCTACGACTTTTGGATTTGCACATGGAGCATAATCATCACCAAAAAAATGCCCGAACTATTGGAGCCAGGGATGCATCAAACACTCACACTCAACACCATGGAATTGTTCCACCTGATGTCAACAACAACAATTTTGAAATGAAGAATAGGTTCATTACTATGGTTCAGGGGAACAATTTTCATGGCTTACCAATGGAAGACCCTTTAAACCATCTTGATGAGTTTGACAGATTTTGTGGTATCACAAAGATCAATAGCGCTAGTGAAGATGCTTTCAAGCTCTGTATTTTTCCTTTCTCTTTGGGTGAAAAGGCCCATAAGTGGGAGAAATCTCTGCCTAGGAACTCAATCACAACCTGGGACGCATGGAAGAAAGTCTTCCTTGCAAGTGTCTTCTCTATCTGAAGAAATGCACGATTAAAGAATGACATATCTAGTTTTGCACAAACGAATGTTGTATCTTTTTGTGAAGCATGGGAATGGTTCGAGCGTTATACCTTGCAATGACCATATCATGGATTTAGCAAGGAATCACTTCTTAGCACTCTTTACCACAGTGACTTACCCAAGATAATAATGTTTCTCGATACTGTAAGCAATGGAAACTTTCTCAACAAGAATATGGATGATGGTTGGGAACTGGTTGAGAGTTTGGCTCAATCCGATGGCATCTACAATGCAGACTATGATCGCAATCCTTGAAATAGTTTTGATCCTGATAACAAAACAAGTAAGGACATCAAAGCTTTCAATGTTAAGTTGGATAGGTTACTTCTTGCACATCAACATGTTAATTTCATTAGTGAAGAAGAGCATATTAAAATTTAAGTTGGGGAGAATGATCAACAAGAGGAAGTAAACTACATTCAAAACCAAGGAGGTTACAACATATGGTTCATCAATTACAAGAACAACCATGGTCTTTCTTACAAAAGCAATAATGTAGCTAATCCTCATGCTCAAGTCTATCCACCTCATCAACAACTACAAGCCAATGCTTTTATCAACTATGGTCAACAACAACACCAAGGCTATGTTCCTAAGCAACAACCACCTCCCGGTTTTCCCCCTCACCAAAAACAAGCTTAACAAACTAATGTTGAGGCATTGTTACAACAAAATTCTTCAAGGGCAAGGTAATGGTACAATGTTGAATTCCAAGAAGTTTGTTGAACTCAAAACCCAACTGGATTGCTCATACAATGGTCTCAACATGAAGTTTGAAGCATTGACCTCTAAAGTCAAATACTTGGAAAGCATGAGTGCCTCATTTTCTACACCTAAGCCTACAACTCAACTTCCAGGAAACTCTGTTCATGATCCCAAAGACTTCGCCCAACTCAATGCTATTACTTTGAGAAGTGGTAAGGAATTACCAACTCGCAAAGCTCCTATTCAAGACACTGACGACAGTGTAGAACAAGTTGGAGAGGATTTGAGTTTAAATGAAGCAGATAATTCTATTACCAGAAGAAAACCAATTCATGCTTAACAACCACCTGCTCAACAAAAGAAAATTACACCTTTTGTTCCACCACCTTACACTTCAAGGTTACCATCCCCATCAAGATTCAAGAAAGATATCCAAGAGGCTTTGAAGCATCCGACTGTTGAAGCACATATTTTTTACATAGAATAAATGGATGAATTTTTTTATGAGTTAATTGAAGAGCTGAACGAGAAAGACCATCTCCAAACCGCATTGAAGAAGAATGAAGATGAGGGATACCTACATGATGAGTCATTGGGATATCAGATAATGTTAGATGCTCATGAGTCATTGGAGCATGATGAACCCTTCAAATATGTACACGGATCTTAAAGACAAGTATTTTCAAATGTCAAGCTACCCACCTCATAACCGACTTTATGAGACGATCGGTCAAAACTCAAGGCACCATATGTGGAATCGAAACTACTTCTTAAAGGGATAAGGTATGCATTTCTTGGACCTAACTCCACATATTATGTCATAGTAAATGATAGGATATTCATTAGATGACATCAAGAGAAGATCACCTACTTTGTGCACTCATAGAATTAACCTTGAACCTCAAATGAGATTGAATCTTAATCTTAAAGAAGTGGTGAAAAAAGAAATTCTTAAGTTGCTAAATGCATGTGTTATTTATCTTATCTCTGATAGTACTTGGGTATCACATGTTCATTGTATTCCTAAGAAGGGTGGGATAACCGTTGTGAAAAATGAGAAGGATGAGCTTGTTCCTATTGGAACCATCATCGGACATAGAATGTGTATTGACTATAGGAAGTTGAATGCTGCATCTAGAAATGATCATTTTCCATTACCTTTTATTGATCAAATGCTAGAAAGACTTGTAAATTTTCCATATTACTGTTTTCTAGATGGGTATAGTGGATTATTTCAAACTCCAATTTACCCTAATGATTAAGAAACGACTACTTTGGGATTGTTGTTACCCTAGAGTTTCTTGAAAATCATCTCTATTGAGTTGCTTTGTTGAGGCTTAGTTGAAGGTGGTTGTTGAAATACAGGCTGAGAGGTTTGTTGAAAACCGCCTGGATTTGAGTTTTGCACAAAGGTCTTTTGCTGCTTTGGATAGTTTTGATCTTGATGGTTTTTTGCATTAGTGCTTCTCCAAGAGAGATTGGAATGATTCCTATTAAATCCTTGATTGTACCCTTGATTGTAAACCCTTTGATCTTGGCTATTAATGTAGCTCACTTTCTTTTCAAATTCTTCAATATTTTTCTCTTGAAGAACAAAGCAATCAACTTCTAAATCTTCAGCAAAGCTGACATGTTTCTAGTTTTGATTCTTGAGGAGTTGAGTAAGCAACCCTTTCATCTCTAACACTTTTCCTTTCACTTATAAGAGTTCAGAGTTATTAGATGTAGTTCCCTTGGATCTCTTATCAAATTTTGGGCAGTGATTGTTGTTGCTAATAGCTAGGTTCTCTATCAACCGATAAGCATCTAGGACAACCTTAGTCGTGAAATCACCATCACTTTATGTATCTAAGGAACGCTAATGTTTCTCATCGATTCCTCTGTAGAAAGTGTTGAGGAGACTTACATCTGAGAAACTATGGTGTGCGCAATCACGAAGATGTTCCTTGATTCGTTCCCAAGCTCATAAAATGATTCTACAGGACTTTGTTGAAACCCCGAGATCGAGATCTTGTTTCGCATAGATTTGGTCCTGGTAGTGGTGAAGAAGTGAGTGAGAAACTTGGCTTTGCACTCATCCCAAGTTTCAATAGAACCTGCAGGTATGGACTTCAACCACCTAAGTGCTCTCTCAACTAGAGAGTGATGGAAGAGTTTGCAATGCATGAAATCTCTTGATACCCCCATTGAGTTGGGTAGTGCTGCAGATATCCTCAAATTTATCAATGTGACCCATGTGATACTCGTTGGGTAGACCATGAAACTGGTTTTGACGAAGCATCTGGATGAGTTGAATAGGGAACTGGTACTCCTGGCGTTGAGGTTTTTGGGGTTAAATAGCATTGTTGTTAGCAAAGAAATCTTCAGGGTTGTTGTAATCACCAACCCGAGGGTGATTCTTAGGAGGACGCTGATTTGCAACTCTATTCGGATTGCCCAAAAAGATTAAGTTTCTTGCATTGATATTCTCAGCGCCTTGGTTTACTGGCGGAATTTGATTGACATCAGCTCTTAGTTTTTCTTGTGGCACTTGATTGCCATTAGCTTCGCCTCCTACTGGATTGAGTATCAGTTCAGTGAGTCCTTGAGGAGGTGGATCGATTAGATCTTCGAGATCGACCAGATTGTTAAGATTAACGTTATCACCCATAAACGTTAACTTGAGGTTGGTCAAGTCAGTCAATTTGTTAGATCTTCTGGTCATGCACCTGTAAGAACAAAACCAAGACGAAAGAACGAGATGAGTACTATAAAAAGAAAAATCTTATACTAGACTCTAAAGAATACTTATAGGCACTGTATCGGTCTCCGGGAACGGCACCAAAATTCTGATAGAGATAGAATTTAAATCCTAAACTTGTACTGCATACACATATCACTATCACTACATGAAATATGACTATCGATAGCGTCCCAGGATAGCGTTTTTTGTGTAACTGCTATTTTATATGGACACGGGTTTTATCCATAGTGTTTCATTTTTTTGGATGCTATTTTTTCATTCCCGGGAAAACAAAAATATTGAGGTGCGTAAATTTGCTTAGTTTCGACACTTACTATTGTAGATAATACAAAAAACGCTATGGTAACTTTTTTCAACCTAATAAATTCGATCGATCGACTTAGTTATTTCTCTTTCTCTTCGTTATTTTCATAAGATCTTCAGTCTATGCGTTAGTTCGGGACATTTTTTATCTCACCGATTCGAAGCTCCATTCTTTAATCGAGAAGGTATCTTCCTCATATTTAGTTAATTTGCAATGTCAGACTGCAATTGTAGAATTTAGCTATATACAGATTGTTTGATTTCGCTATTTTGATTTTGAGGTATTGTTGAGGTTTCTCCCATGTTCATTCCAAAAATTAGGGTTTGATTTGGGTATTTTGGAATGTTTCGATTTTAGGTTTGGAATTGATACCCAGGGTGCCTTACTACTCTCTTTGATGCTTATTTGGATGATGCATGTTGATTTGTTGAGTATGGGTTGTGATTTTTAGCTTTTTAATTTGGGTGATTGGGGTTTTGGGTTGAAATTTGGATATGGTTGATTGTTTGTGCTCATTTGATATCTAAGATTGGATTGAGATTGATGGTTCTTGATAGTTGATGTGGTTTCCAGTTCTTTGATTCCAAATTTCGATTATTAAGTATGAAGTCGATTGCATGTGGATCTTTGATGGTTCTCTCCTTGATTTTCTGTTAAGTTCACTTAACATTTCTCTAAATCATTTCTCACCATTTCCTTAGTCTCTTGATAGATTGTTTAAGATTGATTTTTCATTCATATCTCGGTTCGTCTCAATTTGAAACATCTTGATTCTTGCTACTTGAAACTAGTCATTACTTAATCATTTGGTAATTGCTTCTTTTTATTTTTGGTTTCTCCGTCGATAATTCTTGCTAACTATTGTTAATATTGCTCAGTTATTAACAAACCATTGCTTTATGTGTTATGAATTGCTTGGATACTCATATCTTCTTTTTGAGTCCATTCATTTCAAGAACATGGAACGCGCACGTGATTCTGAATCTACCGCACCACCAGCTACCAAGAAGACCAAGCCTACAGCCGCTGAGAAAGGAAAGGGTATTGCTTCAGGTAGCAACCCGACTATCGACCCCACTCTTATGTGCCCTCCTTGGCCAACAGAAGCGGAGTTACCTTTTCGCAGCACTCTTGATTTTACCTTTCCCGAGCTCCGGAAGCACAAGTCTTGGAAGACCAGGAAGATTACAGACAAGTGGGACAAGTTCGATAACATGTTCTACAACGTTTTCATCAAGACCAAGTTCGAGCCTTCTCGATTTTCAGAACGGAATGTACTACTGCATATTGGGGCTCTTCACGATATCGAAGCCATGCTTCACACCATAGGATTCAGGGATTTTCCTTTCTAGTCTTACCCGTTATACAAGGAGCTTGCCAAGCAAGTTCTTGCTTTGTTCTAAATTGTGAGTTCTGATTGTGGGGATCCTAAGCATCATGCTATGTCCGAGACCGAGGTGCAGTTATTTTGTTTGGGACGTCTCTACAAGATTTCCATGATTGATTTTGGGCCTATTATTGGTTTTGAGCATCGCAGATTTCGTTCCAAGACACCCACGTTTCGCCATCCTCACGATCTTTAGGGTATCATTGCACGTGGTCGCTTTGAATCCAACAATGCAAAGATGACCTTAATTTGTAACCCAACCTTGTGTCTATTTGGTAAGATTATCAGTGTGATCTTCTATGGAAAGGAAGAAGTTGGTTCCGTTAGGAACCAAGAGTTGGAATTCATTCATTATGCCATCAGTCGTTTCACCTTGGAGCATTATGAGACTGATCAAGACCGCCACACCCACGATGCCAACCTTGGTTGGTTGTTCGCTCAAGTTTTGGACGATAGGATGTTTGTAGCATTGAGGAACCCGACAAGAAAGGAGTATATGGGTAGTTTGATTACCCCACTATTACAGCATGTCGGGATCCCGCTTCAGCTGTTTCCTCATGAGCCAGGTATTAACTCGGTTGATGAGTAATACATTTCTAACACCAAGTGGTTCGCTTTGTTTAGGAACTATCTCTTTGAGAACATGGCGGGGAAGATTTGTGAGATTCGTTTGCCGAACCCGGAGTTGACAAGCATCACTTTGTTTGCCAACGTTCAGTTCTTACCCCGTGTTGAGCATCTAGTCCGAGAACCCACTGCCGTTCCTGAGGGTCCAAGAGCTTCCGAAAGACGCCGTCTCAACCAGAGACGTGCCGAGCCCCGAGTGAGGATGGTGATGAGCTACAAGCTGGCATTCCTGAGTTTCCCGACATAGAAGAGCTTCCTAAGTACATCCTTCCACCGGTTCGAGATGATATGACTCAGGATGAGAAGATTGCATGGCTCATAGATTTGCAACAGAGGAACAACAAGCTAATGCGGGATAACAACAGTCTGATACGGAGGATCCTGAGAACTGTTTCTGGGTGTTTCAGGCCACCGAGGCGACACACTGATGATGAGCGGGAGCATGAGGAACATGAGGCGGATGCGGAGCAGCGCGATGTGGCTGAGGGATCTGGTAACCATTTTGATTGAGAGACTATATGAGCTTTAGTTGTAGTATTTTCCTTTCACTTTTGAACTCATGTTATTTTCTATTTTCTTGTTTTGATACTTATTTATTTTTCTATTTTTTCCTTTTCCTTTATTTATTTTCACACTGGGGCGGTGTGAAGTAAGTTTGGGGGAGGGAGTATGTACTAACGCGGATCTAACTTGACTTTTGGTCTTTTGTCAGAAATGATGAAATTTTTTGAAATTTTTTGTTTTGAATTCGCTAGTCTTATAGAGTCGAAGGAACCATGATCAAAATCGATGATGATAATTAACTAAGTGTGGTTATGGTTTTCGATCTTTCTGGATTACCGACTTAGATTAATTGCTTAGATTAGGATTGGAACCCTATTACTGATTGCTTGTTTCTGAAAGTTCTAGTCTTTAAAGTTATTGATGATTTGATGCTAGCTCTGCCATGATAGGACTTAATATGATTTCGAATTATTCTTGTCTATGGTGTTGATTTACTTTGAGAATTAGGTACTTTTCTCTTCAGTGTTCTGTAAAACCGACAAGTTCTTCTAGTATGGTCCGGGTCCTTTCTCTCTCTCCCTTCAGAAAAGTAAAAAAAAAAGAAACTGGTTTAGAAAAATTGTTGAAAGTGTGACCTAGAAGTCCATAGTCATTACCGGGTTGCTGAAAAGCAGTAAGAATCATGAAAACACAGAAAAGTGCGAACATGAAAAGATAAGGAAAAAAAAGAAAAGAAAGAAAAACGCTGAAAAGTGCGAATCTTTAGAAGAAGAAAAAAGTGAGAAAGGGGGAAAAGGTACTTGAGTAAACTGATTGATATACTATATATGAGAATGCATGTATCTAAACTTAAATGAATTTAAAGAGTTGTTTGATATGATTTGATACTTTATTGATTTAGGATTTGGAGTAGGAAACGACTTATTAGTTTAGTGGTGGTGAATAGTCTAGTCTAAGTAGTTGTTTGTTGTGGTTTTGTGAGTTTCTGTGTGGTCCGTTTAAAACCTCTTCTCCGCATTGGATCTTGCTTTACTTGAGGACAAGCAAAGATCTAAGTCTGGGGGAGTTGATATTACTCGGTTTAATGCATAATAGTGGGCACTTATGTCTGCTATTATGCATTATTCCGAGTGTTTTTCTTGCAAACTTGGTGTATTTTCAGGATTTTAGGTGTTCAAGTCGTTTTGGAGCTTAAAGGAGTATTTCAGGACATTTCAAAGCATTTCAGAAGTTTCGGGAAACACATGTGCACGATCGGGAAACACATGTGCCCGATTGGGAAAATGTTCCTAGAAAATTTCGGCAAAACTGATCGATCAAGTAACTTAGAAAGGATCGGGCATTTATGCAATCTTCCCGATCGGGGAGATGGAGATCGATCGGGCAGATGTCCCGAGAAGAATCTGAATTTTTCCACTTTTGCACTAAAGTCCTCAATCCTATCTCAATTTCCATATTTTTGTTATTTTACTTTTTAGAACTATAAAAGCCGTTTGGCTTAGGTTTTTGTTAGACACTTTTTACACTTTGCAATTTTGAGAGCTTTTATTGGAAGAAGAATTCTTGAACCTTGTATTTTTGAGAAGAAATTATGAACTCTATTCTTAATATATCTATTTTATTCATTTCAATTATATGTTCTATTCTGACATTGAATTGTGTTTGTTTTGCTATGTCTGAGTAGTTCATTAGTTAGGTTTTAGGGTTTCCTAGGGAAACCAGTAATTTGCTAGGTTCTTAGTCTAAATTAGTTCGTAATGCATGAATTAGCTTGATCACATAGTTCATGATTATAGGTTGATAAATACAAAGGGATTTGATTTAGAAACCTGACCTAATTTAGATGAATAAGTATTTTTACTTGGAGGAGTATTGTTTTAAATGCTTATGAACAAATTGAATCTGATTGTAATGCATGATCGAATTTCTTTAAAGACGGCGAGAGTTTGTCTCTAGCAATTCAAGCATAGGCTTTAATACTCCGGGAGGAGATTATTCTTTATTCGTTTTTCATGTTGAGAACTATTTTCAATCTCAATCCTCCATGTTAACTTGACTTTAAACCTGAATACCTACAGATTTTCCTAATGCCTAGCACTTTTATATTATAGTTTTTAAACCTTTTTATTTGTCGTTTTGATTCGTTACAACAATATCTCAATTATTCTGCTTTAGCTAGATTTGAAACTGAAACTGAACGTATACTTTCTGGTCTC
>OVBE01016603.1:0-10869 GCA_900406425.1 Iberis pinnata | reverse complement strand
GAGATCGAATGTTAAATGAATGATAGACGTTTTAATCGTTAAAGATGTTTGTCATACATTTCAATGCATTGTTGCGAGACGGAGCTCGGCTTTAGCGCTTATACCTTGCTGAGGGTTGCTCAGACTAATACCCACTGAGGGGTGTGCAATGTATTGTATGACTAGCCAGGTCATACAATGTGATATGCGTTGTATCATTATTTTCGTATTGCGTATTAAATTGTAATAGTATTAAGTTTATGGATCGTTTACCATTTGTTCGAGGTGTTGGGTACGAGCGTGGTGTCCTCCTTTTTCTTGCTTGGTTTGAACTTCTATGGCTTGAGACATTAGTATTTTCCCATGGATTCTCGAGGCTATTATGACTCTATATTCCCTCGCTCTGGCTCCTTCATGGTTGGATACGGCATACCGAATACTGGATGTTCAGGCAGCCTTTGAATATACCCAGGCATAATATTCTCTTGACAAATCCTCCTGAGGCGTAGGTAGAATGCATCCATGGCTCTTGTGGTGTTGATTTGGAAAGCCCCTGTTACTTCTAAATGTTGATAGGATATGCGCGAAGGAGAGTGGCATTATCTTCGCTCCCTTTTCTCGAGCTGAGTATTGAGTGGATATGAGGTCGTTTGTCACATGACAAAATAATTTGGATTCGTCTTCCATGCTGAGGCGATGCAAAGAATTTGGATTCTTCTTCCCTGCTGGGGTGATGCAAAGAATTTGGATTCTTCTTTCCTGCTGGGGCGATGCAAAGAATTTGGATTCTTCTTTCCAGCTGGGGCGATGCAAATAATTTCAATTTTCCTTCCATGTTTTATTAATCTTTCAGAGCTGAACTCGTAAAATGAGTTGCCTACATACCCCTAGTGTGAGGATCAAGCCCGGCCGTAGTTCGCTGACAAAAGCTACTAGTAGATTTCATTGAAAAACAATAGAATAATTCGACGTGCTGAGCGCTCCATGGGTTTTCAGGTTGTTTTATCTATCCCTATTGCGCATTTCGATTAGGTCTTCTTCTATACGCGTGAAGATCTTCCCTCTATGGAGAGCATTTTCAATGGTTGTTGGGGTGTTTAGAATTAAGTCTTTTCGGAATTTAGACTCGCCCCAAACAGTGTTTTTCAAGGTGGCGATAGCGGCACTATCTGTGACTACTACTCGGGATATAACTTCTTTGAATCGGTCAATGAATTGCCTGAGGGGTTCATTAGGTCCCTAGGTCATGCTCCACATGTCGGCATCAAATATATCTCTTTCAATGTAGATTGAGTAATGTTTGAGGAACATTAGACTCATTTGGTTAAAGTTATGGACCGAGCCCTCAGGTAGTCTGGAGAACCACCTGAGTGTTGGTCCTTGGATATGCTCGCTGAAGAGTTGGCAGTAACCTGCATCTCTTTCATGCTCGTTGAATTGTGCCCGACCAACCGCTATGCGAAAGGCTGTCAAGTATCCGCTGGGGTCTGTTTTCCCTTCATAAAAAGGGATCTTGATTTTCCCAGGGTTTCGTACTTTGGTGCCTCTGATATGTGGGGCATACAGACTTTGCAATGTCTCTTCCATAAGCCGGTCTAGTTCAGACGCTAAGGTGGTTGCTTGGTGGACCTTAGAATTCAATCGACGAATGGCTTGTTCGAGATAGTTTTTCATCTCTTGGATCTCTTCAAACAAGGATTGAGATTGATTGATCGGTCGGTGCGAGTATTGATAGTAGTCCTTGTATTCCTCAAAGTCAGCCGAGTTGGTCTGTCCGGCGTTAATTTTGGGATTCATGACGTGTTCAGTCTGGTTCAGTGGATTTGCATCCACCTGGGGCTGATTTTCCGCCTGAGGTAGTTTTTCCACCTGGGGATCATGGTTAAGTTGAGCATTGATAGCGCCTGAGTGATGCGCATCAATTGTGGTTAAGCTGGGCGTCAGAGTGTGTGATAATCTCCTAGAGTGTTACCTGGTGGTAGGGTATCATCGCGCTGGACGGAGCGATCGTCGGCGGGTTGAGATCGCTCGGTCGAGGCGCTGAGTGATCGCCTTGTTTTGATCTGCATATTCTCTCGCCATTTTTTTGAGTCGATCGAGAAGGGATTGGTTCTGGGCGTCTTGCTTTTTCAGCGTCTCGAAAAATGAATTCCATGGTTTGGCGGAGTGTCTGGATCGTGCTGGGGCATTCCTCCAGCTGAGGTTGCTGTTCTTTGAGTATGAACGTCATGGATCTGGTTGTGATGCTCCTCTGCGTAAGAAAATCTAAAAGCCCCTTCTCTCTATCGCTAATTTGTGGATGTCAAAATCCACACACGAATTTATAAGAATTTGGTTGAAGAATTTGTAGAATTTTGCCTAAATAAGAACAATCAAAACACAAATTAATAAGAAAATAGAAGTTTATTGATTTATAAATTGCTCTATAGTTGTGTACAAACTCTCTGTAAGAAGTTAGAAAAAAATCCCCTTCGTTTTTTAACATATCTCTCTATTTATATTGCTCTTTTTTTTTCCAAATTCCAACTGGGTTTTCAGATATCTTAGGTAGCAGCTCTGAAATTCCTGCTGCATTTCGGATACCTCGATCAGTTCTGATACGCTGCATTTCGGATACCTCAGTCAGTTCTGATATTTCTGCTGCATCTTCTGGACTTCTCGGTCGGTTCCGATATTCTTGCTCAGCTTGAACTTCCACGACTTGCGACCTCAACATATTCCCCAGCAGTTTCGGAGCAGTTACAACTTGAGTTCACGTCCACCTGCGTCTTAGTGAATAATGAGTACTCAGGTGTTCTCAAATCTTCCTCAGCTAGAATATCTTCTTGATGAATCCTCTTGGGTCATTGTATACCGAGCACGTCATGACTTCATAAATAAAAGACGAATTCTTACTGAGGGGGTTTTGACACCAACAAACACTTTCTACCAAGCTCATTCCATAAAAGACCTGACACTCTATAATAAATCCATGGCTTGAAAGAAGGCAAGGTTCAAAGGTGGGGATTATACTTGGATTAACAAGAGTGGTGAAATGGTAGAAGATAACCCAAATATGTATATACTATCCATGAGTTAAAATCCAGCACATAAACATGATAATTAAACGTCAATTTTAGGTTCTAATAAACAAAGGTAAACTTCATATCACAACATGCTTCAGAAAAGAAAGGATCATGCAATTTCACATTCCAAGTATGGTGCAGTCTTACTTCAGACTTAATCAGGATGCATAAGACAGCTAGTAACTAGGGCATTGATACTACCTAAGAAAACAACATAATTACAAGGTTCCTATCATCCTAGTTCCCTATGCAGATGAAAAACTTACAATCCTAACAACTTAAATGCAACTACATGAACACTCTGTTTTTGAAAATGATTTTCGAAAATTTTTCAGATTTTTATGGTTTTTGTATGACTTATATGCAAAATTGAAATAAGAGAACAAGTAAACATGACCAGTACCTCCTAACCTCCCCCCCCCAAACTTAAATTACACAGTCCCTTGTGTAATAAAAATTCTAAGGAGAAGTTAGGACCAAAACGCAACAACAAGTGGAAAATATGCTATGTTATATATAGTGAAAATGGGTTGGAGTGGTATTGTATTCAGGTTAAGTGGGAGAGACTGGCTGAAGTAGAGATCAAGGTGATGTGTCCTCCTTGTCCTTGGCTCGATGTGAACTCGATTAACATTGTTCTTGGCCTCGATGTGGAAACGTTGTGGGTTCGTCTGTGACTTCCTCAAGTTGACTTTGCTTTCTTTTTTTCCCCACACCAAGTGTCCACATCATGATCAATGGTACCTGAAACACCAAAACCAAACAAAAACTTAAACGCGTTAAAAGAAAAACTAAACATGAATTGAAAATTTTCTATGTACATGGATATAGACATGGAAATTCCTCCCAAGTGAGCTTGGTTAATGTCACTAAGCTTGACTTCCTGTTTTAATTTTATTGACCTTGAGACGGTTCTCCAAGGAGAACCGAGGTCATTTCACCAGGTTTTCTTCTTGGACGTATCCAACCACCATTTTTTGGGTTGGTTTGACCGTTCACTTTCAACCCCTTATCAGGCTCTGGAACAAGTATGATTGCTCCATCAGGTAGAATCTCCTTGATTATGAAGTTCCTTGAGCATTTTGGGTTCACATCTCTTGGGGAACATTTGAGCGTTGGGTTGAGCAGAAAAATTGGATCACCCCTCTTGAGGTCTGCTGTTGGCGTTTGAAGATCAAAACTGTTTTCAGAAGAGGTTATACCCAGAGTAGGCTTCTGAGGTGAGATGTGCTCAAGCTAGCTCATAATCTCCTTCTTATGAAATGGGCATTTTCCCTCATTAGGTCTCATCCCCATTTTTCTGGTTTCTTCTAACTCTACATAAACTATTTCACTTGATTATTTGACAACCCCCAATGCTTCTGTATGA
Source organism: Iberis pinnata (assembly GCA_900406425.1). Lineage (NCBI taxonomy): Eukaryota > Viridiplantae > Streptophyta > Magnoliopsida > Brassicales > Brassicaceae > Iberis > Iberis pinnata. The sequence goes on along the minus strand of OVBE01016603.1, from coordinate 6,456 downwards.
TCTGAAACCTTGTTTGAGTCCTTCATCAAATCATACTCCAATGAGTCACTGCTTGAGTACCCATCTTCATGGTTGTTCTCATCCATCCCATTGACAGAGAATAGTTGACCTTGGATTATGGGCTTCTTTGTCTTGTCCTTGATGTTAAAACTCGTCTTTGGACCATTCCCCACGTTCAACCTGATGTTGCCTTTCCTAACATTGATCACAACTCCAACCGTAGCTAAGAATGACCTTTCCAAGATCAGTGGATCTTTTGGTTCTTTGTCTATATCCAACACCACAAAGTTTGTGGGTATATTTACATTCCCAATCATGATGGGTAAGTTCTCCAAAAGTCCATGAGGGTTCCTGATGAATTTGTCAGCTAAAATCATAGATATATTGGATGCTTTATATTCATTAAACCCCATCTTCTTGGCAACAGAGAGAGACATCAAGTTGATGAATGCTCTTAAATCGCATAAGCATTTGTTGAAGGTCAATGGACCTAATGAGCATGGTAGAGTAAATGATCCAGGGTCTTCTTGCTTTTCTGCTATTATGACATTGCATTCATCATTTGGTACCAACATTCCTTGATCTTCACCCTAATTTATGGATTTCTTAAAGATTTTCGGGTATTTTGCCATTATCTTCTTCTTTAACCGTGATGGGAATGACAACCTTGGGATATAAGGTGCTGGAACGCATGCCGTTTCCTTCACCTTTGAAAAAAATAACTGTTCACCAAGAACATGCTCAACTCTAGTAGCTGACTCTGGTTTCGTCCATGTCATGAAATTAGTTTTAGTTTTTGCATAATATGCATTTCTAGCTCCATTTGAGCTCAAATCCCCCCAAACTTGAGCGACACTATCCTCAGTGATGTGAGTAGGACAAGTATGAGAAGAAAGGTTAGGGGTACTTCCTAAGAAGATGGAATTGACATGTGCATACTCCTTTGGGTTATGAATTGATTTTCCAGGAAGTTGCCCATTTATGGTAGGAGCAGAAACAGAAGTGGAAGCAGACTTGTTCTCCAAAGCAGTAACCCTTGAGTTCAGAACGTTAATTTTTTCATAGATAGCGTTGAATGAGGAGTCCATTTTGTGGCGGAGTTCAATAAACTTCTTCGAATGTTTCCATTGCACTATTTGCTTGACCTTGAAGAAGTTGTTGAAACATTGCTTCAATGTTGGAAGGTTGAGCAGGAGGTTGGTTAGAGGTGAAACCAGAAGGTGCTCCTCCTTGTTGATGTTGTAGGAACCCATTATGAGCTTGTTGCCTAAGGGAAAAACCTTTGTTCTGTTGTTGACCATAGTTGAGTAAGGGTTTAGCTTGTTGTTGCTGTGGAGGTGGATAGACTTGATCTTGAGGGTATGCTACATTGTTGCTGCGGTATGACAGGTTGGAGTTGTTGTAGTTGACGAACCCTTTGTTGTAGCCGCTTTGGTTATGAAGATAGGTAATCTCCTCTTGTTGAGCAGTCATCCAACCCTGGATTTGAACTTGCGCTTTGTCACTTATGAAGTGAACTTGATGCGCTGTCCAAGGAGTATCTTATCCAACTTTTCATTCAAAGCTTTGAGGTCCCTCCTTGTTTTGTCATCATAATCATTGTTTCCCCATGGAGTTCGAGCATGGTATTCATTGTAGTTTCCTTCGGATTGTGCTAAGTTATCCACTAGCTCCCAACCATCATCAACACCTTGGTTCAAGAAGCTCCTATTGCTTGCTGTATCAAGTAACATTCTGATCTTGGGGAGAGCTCCTCTATAGAGAGTACTAAGAAGGGATGCCTTGCTGAATCCATGGTGTGGACAGTGCAATGTGTACTCTTTGAACCTCTCCCAAGCTTCACAGAATGTCTCAACAGTCCTCTGTGCAAAACCAGAGATGTCATTGCAAAGTCTAGCCGTTCTTGAGTTTGATTGTAGTCATTCCAGGATGTAACGAAATTATGAGGGAGTGACTTCTCCCATTGCCGAGCTTTTTCACCCAAAGAGAAGGGAAAGAGACGTAACTTGAATGCGTCCTCACTCACACCACTAATCTTGGTAAGATTGCAGAATCTGTCAAACTCATCCAGGTGGTCTAGTGGATCCTCCATTGGTAAGCCATAGAACTTATTCCCCTGAACCATAGCTATCAATATGTGCTTGATCTCAAAATTATTGTTCTGGACAGCAGGTGGGTTGATTCTATGGCGTTGTGTGTGAATGTTCGGTTTGTCACCAACACCAATCGTGTGCTGGTTGTCGGTTTATGTTTTCCATTTGCAAGTAACACACCTGAAATGCACTAACAAGGAGAAAACAGAAATCAGTAATGTAAAAGAAAGTGAATTGGATCTCAATAGATTCAAAATCCAAAATGTAACAAACGAACACCCAATTGGCAACCACGCCAAATTGATAACAATATTTTTACATTGTAGTATAGGTGTATCAATTCCTATCACAGTAACATGCCATTGTAGTATAGATAGGTGTGAATCCAAATGGGTGTGATGCTAAGCACTCTAGATGCAATTGAAACTACTAATTCAAGCCAAAGAAGAAGATGAGTTTTTATCTAACAAGCCCTAAATAAATCAAACATGCATGAAGTAAAACAGAAAATGAAAGCAAGCATGCATAAACAAAAGCTAAAGATAGACAACAAGTGAAACGAAAGCAGAAGAGAAAAACTGGGGTAAAATCAATCAAAGGGGAACTAGTTCCTAAGAATGGGGGTAATTGACCAGAGATCCTTCCTGAATTACCTAGACACCTAACATACCTCAGAGAGTGAGCTAATCCCTAGACAGCAGATTCATATGCAACCAAGTCCAATCTCTTGACAAATGATTTCAACCTAAACAATCACCAGACCTAACTCTCGTTAACGGTACACTACCTAGCAAGCATGAAGAACCAATCTACTAAAGACAATAAGCACCCTAAACATCTAATCTCTTAGGCTAGGTATGTAAATCTCTGAAATCACCATGTTCAGATATTTCATTAAACACCTTAATCTAAGCATGAAAATGGTGATCAAAGAAAAAACAAGATTATAAGCATAAAACAGTAGATCAACATGGTGATCAAAGAAAAAACAAAATTATAAGCATAAAACAGTAGATCAACATGCACCAGAAAGTTCACAACCTTAATCTAAAGCATGAAAATGAAGAAATTAGAAGATAAACATAAAGTTAATAAAAAATTTGGGTTTGATCATCACGAACAACAAAGGAAAACAGAGAGAAAAATAAACCTAAGAATAAAACCCAAAATGGCAACAAAACAAAACTCTAGTGTGAAATGGAGGCGTTTTAGGGCTTATATAGTGTTTCATAAAAGCTCTAAAAACGCTGAAAGAAAAAAGTATAAAAATCCTAATGGTTCTTCTTAACCCGAAACTAGGTCATCTTGGTTTGGGTCGTCGGGTCGGAACGAAGGTTGCTCGATGTAGTCGTGGTCGAGAAGCTTGCGATCAAGACATGAGATCGAGACGAGGAAGACGCGTGGTCGAGGTGTAGCTGGCCCGTGATCGTGCCAATTGATCGAGAAGAGGTAAGATTGGCTCGATCACGGCTTGATCGAGAGGTCGAGGGGAAGATTGGCCGGGATCAAGACGCGTGGGCTTGATGATCAAGTGGAGCTTAGCCGGGTTCGAGGCGCTTAAGGCGTGTGATCGAGGCCAAGAGAAGCTCGATCCCGTGACTGAGCCTAGTAAGCACAAGCTCAAGTCCGTGATTGAGCCAGGTTATTGGCCTGATCGAGGTGAGCTGCTTGAGGTCGAGCCAGGCTTGATGGTTCACCGAGCCGACGATCGAGACAGGCGTGTTGGCTCGATCCAACTTGGTCTTTTCGGGCTTGGCTCTTCCTTTCCCTTCTCCATGATTGCAATAATGTTCTGAAAACTCCTGAAAGTCCTGAAAAATCTCTGAAATGCATATGTATGCAAATGCTAATGTAGAACTTCCTAAATATGCAAACTTACTAATAAAGGCCTATGAATGCAACTTGTTAATGTCCAAATATCCTAAAATGATGGTAAATAACTTCCTAAAATGCATAAAATAAAAAGACATCAATATGTCAAGAGTCGCTATAGAGAATATGAAACCCTTAGATTCTAAGATCAAAATGACCCATAAAATTTATATAGATTGCAGGTATATCAATGAATATGAGGGATATGTAGATTTATGAAAGATTTAAGTGATTTATTTGTGTTGAAGAAGGACAATAGAGATGATGTGTCCTTCTTCGGTGGTACAGTGGTGACGATGTGCACAAGTGCCGTCGATCGATGGTTAAAGACTAAGAGTGTTAAAATCAAAGAAGTAAAATCGCAACGTAAAATCGTAGATGTAAAATCGTAAAATCTAAAATCTAACTTTTTAAGTATTTTGGGTTGACCATAATCAAGCCACAGATCTGGATAAATTTGGATTAGCTTGTTTTAACCATTGTTGAATTTGAGTGTCATAATAAATAATAGTTATGAACATAACAATCTCCTATATATTAAAAGGGAAGACGTTTTTAAAGAAAACCTTAAATTTGTAACAAATTACATGATATGCCATTAGTAATTTAAATACAAACATATTATCTAACTTTTACCAAGATTTTTTTCTCCTTTTATTTAGGAAATTCTTTTTAATTTTATTTTACTTTACAAAATTTATTTTTAGATTGATTAACAATTTTTTGTCCAAAAAAATAAAATAAAAATAATATCCTATATTAAAACCTTAAAAAATTGTAAACATTGTAAGAGAAAATCGCTCAAATACCATAGAAAAGTTCTAAAATGACTAGAATACCATACATCTTTCAAAAACTACTAGAGTACTTTCAAAATTCTTGTAAATTACGATTCACTCTTTTGCTTAGTTTTATCTTAATTTGATTAATTTATAATGAACAAATCCACGTTAACCGTATTCCACATCATCAAACCGTATTCCACACCAATAAAACATTATACATATCAAATTTCTCAGTCGCTCAACTATTTCACTTTGACTAAAGAAAAAAACGGTTTAGTGACCTAGTTATCGCGCTCGTCGTCTTCTCCGAAATCGTCATCGTCGAAATATTATTGTAAACCCTCCTCGAAATTTATGGTAAGTTTGATTCTGTTGCGATTGATTCCCTTTGATATATGTTTCGAATGAGTTTGATTCTGTTGCGGACGAGTTTAATTTGTGTTGTGGCTGAGTATGATTTCTGTTATGATCGTGTTTGATTTACGTTGCGATTGAATTTGATTTTGTTGCAGATCAGTTTTTTTTTGTTGTCTCTGAGTTTCATTTTACATATAAATAAAAAATCTTCTTAAACACTCTTGTATTTTACACGGATTAAATCCCTAAATAAAAACAACAGTTTAGTTTTTCTACTTTTAACCTTGGTCGTCTTCTCCAAAATCGTCTTCGTCGAAATCGTATTCGCCCTCGTCGTGTTCTCCTGTATGTTGCGAGTGATTTTGATATATAATACAACTGAGTTTGATTATTTTTAAGAGTGAGTTTGATTTATGATATGACTGAGTTTTATATTCTGATGTGACAGAGTTATTTTACATAGTAGCTGAGTTATATATCTTATGTTAAAAGGCCTCAAATTTTAAAAGCATGAGTTATTCTGACCTCGGTAACGTAATAAGTACTGAGTTATTCAGACCTCAAAAACATAGAAAATGCTGAGTTATTCTTATCTCGGAAACATAATAAAAGATGAGTTATTCTGACCTCTGTAACGTAACAAGTGTTGTGTATTTGTCTTTTCAAAATTATATTAGAAACGAAAGCCCATGAGCTCAATGTTTATATAACCCTATGCGTTTTTCATTTTTCTGTGATCTCGCGTCTAATCTTTGATTTCTTTTATGTCAATAAATCTCCTTTCGATTTCATATTTTTTGGCTATGATGGCAGACAAATATACGATCATTAGTAGTAGTGCGCCAGCTCATAACCGAACTGAAAACATTATTGGTTAACGGACTAAGTAATGTTTTTTACTTAACGAATGAGCTATGTTTAATTTACGGCTAAGTAATGATTACCATACGAATGAGTTATGTTTACTCTACGACTGAGATATGTTTACGACTGAGATATGTGTTCTGCTTTTCGTAATATCACATCAGCTTCAAATAAACATCATAGCCGCGTTTGGTTAACTTCCCTTTTTATATTTTTTCGTCAACCCTAAACCACAAATCATAGACGAATATGAATTATATAAAATGTGTTAATGATATCCTCTTTTCAATCCAAAGTAAATATTAATAAAATGTATGCNATGAGAATTGATAATGCTATCGAGATGTATGTTGTCTTACGGTTACTTTAAACCTAACATGTAGATTTGGGAACGAGATCTAACTCATATAAAGTAAATCATATGCAATGTACTCTAAATAACCCATCAAGAGTCTAACTCACGTTTTTATATGAGAAAGTTATCA
>OVBE01016602.1:0-10869 GCA_900406425.1 Iberis pinnata | reverse complement strand
CAGCATTTAGTAATATAACTCAACCGTAACGATAATTTTAAATTTCATAAGTCAGACATTCTGTAAAAGTAACCCAGAAATACATTAACAATAACTCAGTCGTACTAAAATAATACTGATCCATCCATCAATGGTAAATTGTAACTCAACCATTTATAAACCATAACTTAGTTGTTTTTTTAAAAAAACTATAACTCAGTTGTATCTCAAAAACATTAAAATCCATAAATCATTTTCACATTCAAATCCCACTCTTATTACTTTACCGAGGTAAATAAAAAAAGTAGAAAAGGCAGGAATAAGCAAAATCGTGACTCTTTGATTTTTATATTAAAAAGGGATATAGGGAACTCTGCCATTTGTCTTTGACGCGACAGTTCTCACTCTATCTCTCTATTTATTTATTTCTTTGCTCTGTTAATTTCTTAACAAATTCACAATCTCTCTCTTTCGATTTCGATATTGCTCACAAACATTATGCATTCTATTTGATTCCCTCCTGCTTATCCTATTCAACCAACAAAGGGGCACCTAATCTCCAAATGATTATTTTAATATTGGCTGCTTATCATACGTAACCACCAAAGGTGGTTCTTGTAGTACTATGAGGGTGTGAAAATGTGTCTACCCTTCAGAAGAGGTGCTAAAATAATTTTTGATGTAGGCATGAGATTCAAATAAGTTATTTGGATGCACCTCTTCTAAATGGTAGACACATTTTCACGCTGCATAATTATCTTCAGTTATGTGAACTTGAAGCGACAAATATCTCTCTATTTATTTTTCTGTTTCTCGAATTACCGGCAAACACCAAAGTCGTAATTTCACTTCTATGCTCTGTTATATATTTGTTTAAATTTGTTCTAACTGTTTCTTCTTGTTATTTTCCGCAGCCACTTCAATGGGATAGAGGAGAGAATCGATACGTTTACGTTTCACTGATTTTTCTGGATCACAGTGTTCCATCATTGTGAAGATGGAGTCTGCTGAGTACCACTTGAAGGATCCTTTGAAGTCATGCAGATTTTTGTATCAACAATAAAGTAGAAAACATTCATCCATGAAATGAAGGGATCTGATATTGCTCTTGTTCATCTAGCTTGTTTTTATTTGTTATGCTGTAAATTAAAGTTAACTTGAAAGTGTTCTAAACAACTTTTGTTCTAAACCATCATACCATTTTCCATGTAGTAACGAGCTCTAAATGTTGTCAAATGTGCATAGTATGCTGGTGGTACTATTGATACAAGTTGATGTAATGCATAAGAGTTGTGTTAATAGTGCCAATAGCATACTACATGCACATCTTGGCAGCATGTAGAGCACGTTACTACATGGGAAGTAAGATTTCTGGTTTAGAACAAAAGTTGTTTAGAACACTTACAAGTAATCATCCAATTAAAGTACTTGATGTAATTTTGTTATTTACATATGGAACAAATTTTATCTTCATATTTACTTGTTAATGTAGTCATGTATTGTAAAATTAACTCAGCCCTTATCAAACAGAACCCGACCATATATAAACAGAACTCATCTGTAGTCAAACAGAACTCAGCCGTCTGAGAATAGGACTAAGTAGTAGACATAACTCAGCAACTAAATAATAACTGTTAGTCGTAAATGTAAAGACGAAAAACCCAGCTTTCAATAAGCAATAATCAGCTTGATGTAACTCAGCTGCTTCGTATATTTTGAATTTTATAACTTAGGCACTCGATAAAAGTAACTTAGCCATTTCGTTTTAAACAATAATAATAACCCAGTGGAATGATAAACAATAACTTAGGAACTAAGAATTAAATTAGTCAAGGTTTCGAGCACTCCAATTGTACACAGGAAAACGAAGCCTTCAGTAAGATACCTAAGCCATAGCGTTCATCTTAAAATTTTATAACTCAGCTATCCAATGAATAGTAACTTAGACGTATTGTATAGTGTTACCTAAGACACTAAGAATAACTCAGTCGAATGATAAACAATAACTAAGTCCGTTCATATATTAGACGTATTTTACGACTAAGCACTAATATTGATTAATTATTAGGACCGATCAAATGATGCTTATTACACAATATGAGGCTATGATGTGAATTAATCATAACTCAGTCGGCAAGGCCTTTAGTAGGAAAACTCACCCATGACGTTCGTTTACTATTGTTTCCTTTTTTAATTTGTTCACATATTCTCATGCGTGCCAAAAATTTATCTAACTTTGACACGACGTGATTCTCCCTTTCTTTCTTGAAAACGTAAAAAATCTTTCTTTAAAAATTACAAAATCTTTTTTTTGTAATAAAATTTTAAATATAAAACATTCATTAAAAAGAAACAGAGTGACTACGTTTTATATTGCCTCTCACTTTGAATCCATTATAATTGTATAAGACAATAATAATAACCCAGCCGATTGGTAATCAATAACTTAGTCGTGTAAATATAACTTAGTCGTATAATATCGAGAAATTATTATAATCGAGGCAAATGATGTCTTACTAGTACTATGCAACTATGATGGGATAATACGTTTTCGAGGTCAAACCCTATGCTTATTACGTCCCAGCTATGACGGGACGATAAAGTCAGTCTCTCTCTCTCTACCGCGGCTAAATATGTTATAATACGCAGATATAATGTGATTTATGAGGCATGTAATAAGAGATCTTTACTCGCCTCATTAGTTTCTTTTCATTATTTCTTTTCTCTATCTAAAAATACGCAATCACACCTTTTGCCTATAAACACAGATTTCTATAATTAATTAATGGAGTAGTACTCCCTCTTGTTTTTATGGCTGAGTTCTTGTGCAATTATGGATAAGTTCTGGTTTCACTTTATTGATATAATTATGACTGAGTTCTTTTCTAATAAGACTGATTTGAATGAATATAAAACTTTTTAGCTGCAGAGGTAAATAACTAAAATTCATACAATACTAATATTAGCAATAGGATAATGAGATTGAGTATGAAGATTACTTAGATAGTGCTTTATTTAATAAGAACATGATTGTGACATTAGGCTATAAACCTTACATGCTCACTTCATATCAACTTGTAAGTGTTCTAAACAAACAAGTTGTTCAAATTGCCCAAATGCAGAATCTGATTGCAACACGAAAATCTTCTATAATGAAAGATCAACACATTTTAAGCAATGCTCTTTCACCAAGCTACCTTGTCCATTTAGCAGTTGCAACTACATTGGCTGGTACAAGGATTTGTATAAACATTATTTTGTTGCTAAACACCACAAGTCCTCGTACATGTTTAAATGTGGTTGTGGGCGAATCACATCTAACAAATTCAATCAAGATATGCATATACTGCCAAATGGACGGACTCAAGTGTTCTGGAGGTTGTAGATGAGTCTCATATAATAGAATCTTCAAGAATTGTATTCCGTCCCTCAGCCTATATTAGAAATGACTTTAATTTACAACAAAAAAATAAATAAAATGATTTACTAAATAAAAAGATAGATGAAGAAGACCTTAACGAAATCACATTTAGTTTGTGGAGAATGCCTTTGGTGCAATAGACATATCCATTATGTGGAGTGTAAACCAATGCATTTTATACTGCACAGCAATCTGTGTGTCTTTTCGAAGCTTTATGGCAAGATATATTTAAGTATCTAATCACCTCACAATTAGAAAGATATGTTTCATGCTCATAAGAACTCAGAGAAGAGTTATTTAGTGCACCTTTGGTGGTCGCATAGGATAAGAGAGCAATATTTCAATAAACAGTTAGAGATTTGATGCCTCTTTGGTGGTTTCATATAATAAACAGGAGGGAATCCGATTGCATGTGTACTGTTTGTGAGCAAAATCGGAATCGAAATCGAAGGAGAGAGATTGCATGCGTACTATTTTTAGGAAAAACGAAAGGAAAAGAGAGATAGGGGAAGGGAGAAAACCTTGAGACATATTAATAGAAAGATTGTATATTTTTTAGCAGATTAGGATAGAAATAGAGAAATAAATAGAGCGAGAATCGTCGCGTCAAAATCAATTTTTTTTTTAATATAAATCGAAGATTCACGATTTTTCATATTTCCGCCTCTTCGTATTAGACTCCTAATACAATCGTAACATATACATAAAGTCCGAGTTATTCATACCTCGGTAACATAAAAAGAGATCTTTACACGCATCGTAATATCATATCATAAATGCAATAAGACATCATAGCCGCGACAGAGAGAGAGAGAGAGATTTTCAATACGACTAAGTTATGGTTTAATAACGGCTGAGTTTTGGTTTAAATAAGGCTGAGTAAATCTTGACGGCTAATTTACAGCTGAGATTTTTAATACGACTAGGTTATGGTTTAATAGCGGCTAGAATTTTTAATACAACTGAGTTATGGTTTAATAACGGAAAATATGACTAAGATGTGTTCGAGCAACANTAACGGCTGAGTTTTGGTTTAAATAAGGCTGAGTAAATCTTGACGGCTAATTTACAGCAGAGATTTTTAATACGACTAGGTTATGGTTTAATAGCGGCTAGAATTTTTAATACAACTGAGTTATGGTTTAATAACGGAAAATATGACTAAGATGTGTTCGAGCAACAGTTGATTTATGGATTGGAATCATTTTGTTATAAGGCTGAATTTGGTATAAAATTTGAAGATGAAATTTATGGCTGACTTATCATACTAAAGACTTTGTTTTTCTTTATATTACAACACATGACTACAGTACTCTCTGTCAAGGGTGAGAACTTTGAAGAACGAACCCTCATGGTCAATTGTTACTATAAGTGGCTGCTCAAAGTACAATTAAACATAACATAGTTTATGCAGAGAATGGTCAAAGAGTTATCAACAGATGATTTTAAATAATTTCATTACGATTTCAGTTACCAAGGTAAGAATTATCAAGTTACCGACTTAAGGATAACTCAGTCCTTATTAGATTCTAAACAAAGCGTCGACATCAATGTAAGTGTTGAGTCATGCATGATGTTGTACTCAGAAATAGTGTTATTATCCTTGAGATGTATGCCTTGAAAGATTATTCTCTCGTGTTCCACTTGAATACCATACGTCTCCCGAAGCTTGGCAATAACTTCTGCAAGTGTATCAGATCCTTTAACCTCAATGATATCAGTCCTGCCCGAAAGAGTGTTTACAAATATATACATGGTTTCTTTATCAAGACTTGGACCAACTCTCATAGCAAGTTTATGATATGGCCCATCGATCTTGAGGTCAAAGGATTTGACCCTATCTTCAACTTCAAAGTTTATGCTCGTTCCTTCCACTGTCTCGATTGAAATATTCATTGCAAACCCCAACTTTTTCCAAAATAAAAGAAATTTACTATGTGTTTCTTTCTCTCTTAGGGTTTTTTATTTATATATATAACATTATGTAGGTCGGTTCGTGTCAAATAAAAATAATATTTTATTTTTCCTTTTTGTTTTTGTATATTGATAAAATGGAAATAGAATATTAAATACTAAAATGAAGAAAGTCTCCTTGCCAGATATTCAAGGAAATACATCTTTCTATAATTATTGCTTTTCTCTATTTAAAAAAACGCAATCACACCTTTTGCATAGAAACACATCTTTCTATAATTAATTAATATAGTATTAAGTATTGAAATTTGGAAAATACATATAAAATGGGTTAAAGAGAGAGAAATTAATAGCACAATCATCACTTTTTAATACAAATGATATCTAAAACATAACACAAACATAAACATAAAAAATCCAGTTGTTTATTTAGATAACTCATATATCAAGAAAACACATTAACTATTTTTCGTTAAAACACATTAACTCAGATATTCATGTGTAATACGGATAAGTATTACCGCTTTTAATATCGAGAAATTTTCATAACCAAGGTCAAACTGATAGAATTTTCTTGTAAAAGTCACTAAAATGTACACAAATAAAGGTCTGATTGACGTTTTGCCAGTCATAATTTTTTTAAGTTTATTACTTCCTCTGTTTCACAATGTAAGTAGTTTAAGGTTTTGGTACAACTATTAAGAAATTTATTTAATTTTAAATATTCTAAGATAAAAACCGCATACCAAAACAAACAAACCAATAATAAATCATTCTACAGAATATAAAGGGTGAAAAAATAAAAAGTACATTAAATTTTGTATTGAAAAGTGAAAACAACAATATTTTGAAAAAATTTTNAAACCGCATACCAAAACAAACAAACCAATAATAAATCATTCTACAGAATATAAAGGGTCAAAAAATAAAAAGTACATTAAATTTTGTATTGAAAAGTGAAAACAACAATATTTTGAAAAAAAAAATTTTATCTAAAACTACTTACATTGTGAAATAGAGGGAGTAAATAATAAAGGGTTTCTTAAAAATTTCATTAGGATTTCAGTTACCGAGGTAGTGATAATTCAGCCCTTATCAAGTTACCGACTTAAGGATAACTCAGTCCTCATTACATTCCAGACATACGAATAACTCATCCCTTATAGTGTATTAAGAGAATTCATGGATAATTTTTTTTATTAAATATGTTATTTGTGTGTTTTTCATAAAGAATATGTTAATATTTACACATTAATCATAGATGTATATGATAGATAATGTAAATAATGGATGGTGTCAAACTTTAGATGTTTTAGTTTTGAGTTATTTAAAATAAGTAATTTATATTTATTGTTATTAAGAAATAGACTTGTATCAAGGTCTAGTCGCCTCTCAAAAAAGCTCCCAGACACGTTTATCTAGGCAGCTCTGGAGATGACGTTTCTCGACGCTGGCGGCAGCGCTTCCTGCCAGTGCTTCCCGCTGGCGTCGCCTTCTTCACTCAGTCGCATGCTTCTTCTTCTGTTTAGGCTTCATTTGAAGGTTCTATATTGTCTCTGTTTCATCGATGATTAATGAACTTCACCCGTGTGCCGTGAGAGTCTATCTCCTCTGCCATGCAAGAAATTTTTTCCTGATGCTTCTCTGTGTCGTTGGCTCCCCTCCTCTACAAGCTCCATCTTTGCTCCCTTTCTTAGCCGAACCCCTGCCTCTTCTTCATCTCCCATCTCACCTCCTAGACGATATTATTCTCTCTGCTCGTGGTGGTTTTGTCCGTCAAGGATTGTCTCATATCCGACCTGAGATCAGGCACAAGGTTTCTTCATCTGCCATGTTTACCAGGGACATTACATTATAGCAGCAATGATCTTGGAGCTAAAGTCTTTAAAGAGACTTGTCTTCTCCAAATCTCTCAACGATTTAATCAATGTCTTGCATTGTATTTCCTTTGTTATGCAACATATTAAAATCTGTTTTATCTTAGTTTGTTTTTGTTTTTGCCTTTTCCAGACATTTATGTTAAGTTGTTCTTATGTAAGGTTTCTCAAAACATTTAATTTAATGAGAAATGTGGTTTGACAAAAAAAGACTTGTATCAATTACCACTATTAATTTATTATTTTAAATTGAAATTATTTTGTTCATGTTCTATATAGTTAGTACTCAAATTAGTCGGAAATAGACTTTGAAATTTTAGTTCTCAAATTTCAAACTTAAATTGATTGAGATTTAAAGAGAATCTTGCAAAATCACGACCATATTTGAATCCAAGAGAATAATATCAACCAATCTAAATAGCTTTTACTTGATTTGGCATAATACATTATCGGATCTGAAATTTTAAAGAGTCTTTACGGACATATACATTAGTGTTTTTAAATTTACTTTTGATTTGTGATCTTTGTTTTAAGAGCTTCTATTTGATATATAATTTGTTATAATTTATGAGTAAACTATGATAATTGAAAATGATATAGTTATACCTAATTATACCAGTTGTACCAGATGCTATAGTTATATCCATTTTAATGAAAATTAAATTTGTCACAATTTGACTTTGAAATTGTAGCTCTCAAATCTAAAAATTAAATTAACGGAGTTATAGATTGTATCTTGAAAAACCGATAGTATATTTGAACTCAGAAAACCAAAATTAACAAAGCCCAATGGTTTTAATTTGAGTTTTGGATGGTTCCTTTTCGGAGCTGAAATTTAAAAGAGACTTTACGGATACATAAATTAGTGTTTTGAAATTTCGGTTGTATATTTGGAATCCCCATTACGAGGGCTTCGATTTGATATATAATTTGTCACAAATTATAAGAAATTATTATTTGGTAAACAACAAACTTCAAACCTTAATAGAAGATAATGGAAGAAGACGATGGTGGAAGGATAAAAAAGCAATTTATTTTTATTCTTAAAAAATATTTAATAATTATAATGAAAGGATAAAACAGGAAGTGAACAATTTCATTAAAAGAAAAAGGGAAAGTTGATTAAAAAGGGACAAGGTTGAATTTTTTGCCTCATTAAGGATAATTGAGAATTTGACCCTATGTTTGATTATACGGTTGTTATCTGCATATTTTACTCATTTTTATTTTTATTTTATCATTTGTTGTTTGTGTTTTAATTTTGTACTGGCTATTTAGAATTCATAGTTCCAGTATTTTATGCAAACTCTTAAAGTAATAATCAGAAATCAGCTGCTTTGTTGAAATAGAACAACAAATATAGACATAATACTATAAACATAACTCAGTTGTAATTGAAACTGAAGGCAACCATAACTTTTAACCAGTAGAGGTACGGAAATTGGAATGCTCGAAACCTCGACTAATTTCATATTGTTTTCCGCTGAAATTAGTTGAGATTTCGAGCATTCCAATTGTCGTCCCTCTATGTAGTAGTCTTAAAACTATACGAACATAATTGCTCTCAAAGAACATAACTCAGAAATGCACAAAGATAAACAAGGCCTTTAGTAGGATAAATCAGCCGTAACGTTCGTTTACTACTGTTTCCTCTTTTAATTTATTTACAAATTCACAAACTCTCTTTTTTGATTTTCCTCAGAAAAAAGACGCATGGGATCTTTTTCAGAGAAACTTTTGATAACTCAACCGAATGATAAATAATAACTCAACCGTTAATGTAAATAGTTCGGCATGTTATGTTTTATTGTAATTTAAAGTAGTCTACATATATATATTTATTTCTCTATTTCTATGTTTAGTTGCAAACAACTTCTCAATCTCTCGCTTAATCTATCTCAGGTTTTCCTCTCTTATCTTCCCCTTTCTCTCATCTTAATCTAAAGCTTTCGATATTCCTCACAAACAGCACGCATGAAATCTTATCTTTTACGATTTTGATTTTGCTCACATACAGTACGCATGTAATCCGCTTCCCTCCTCCTTATCCTATGCAACCACCAAAGATGCAGCAAAACTTCAAATGTTTTTTGTAACATTGGCTACTTATGTTCTGGTATAATGTCCGCAATTTGCTCTATGGGCTTTTGCTTGTTATACCCCACTATTTTTCTCTTTCCTTTGCAGTTACTTAAGAAGTATTCATTGGTATTTGGCGTTATTTGAGTACCACATGAAAGACATCAAAAAGAAGAACTAAGAAGCTCATGAATTGCTGGGGGAAGGAATACAATACTTGTTCATCTATCTTGTTTTTATTTGTTATGCTGTAAATTTAAGTTAGCTTATAAATGTTCGAAGTTATATTTCCTAGATGAGGTCTACGGTATCATACTCCCTCCGTTTTTATTTGATAGATTGTTTAGAAATTTCACACATAATAAGAAAATAATCAAATTTTGATTAGTATATTTTCTTGATAAAATATACACTTTCCCATATAAATCAACCAAAATAATCAAAGAATTCAAATACTTTCATTTAATACTTATTGAACTTTGTAACTAATCAAAAAATTGCATAGAAAATTGAAAAAATTAATGATTTAAAACTAAAAAAACATCAATCATATAAAAACGGAGGGAGTATTACGCAACTACTATGTCATAATACGAGGCTATAGTTAAACGAGAACTCAGCCGCATAAAAATATTCTAATCCGTAACTCATTCGTTAATAGTAACTCAACGACAGATAAACCAGAACTCAGTCATCGTCAATCCGTAACTCCGTCGTATCACAAAAACATTCAAATTCATAAATCAATTTACATCGAACAAGTTTACACATCACGACGATGACGATTTCGGAGAAGACGACGAGTGATGAGTTACGACTAGGTCAATAGACCTTTTTTTCTTTTTCGTTAAGGGACTAGAGTGCTTAAGAAAGGGAAAATTACCGAAAAAATCTCCAACTTTTCAATCTAGGCCAAAAAAATCCCCAACTTTTAAATGAACCAAATAAATCACATATTTTACAAACAAAAACCAAATAAACTTAAAAATTCTAACTGACAAAAACGTCAATCAAACCTTTATCCGTGTACAGTTTAGTGAATTTTCATATTATTATTTTCATTTCATAAACATCTGACTAAATTATGGTTGAGTTCTATTTGAATACGAACCGGAAATTTTTCATAAACCTTTGGTTTGATAATTTATGAAATTTTCTCAATATTATACGTTTGAGTTATATTAAACAGCTAATTTAAAGCATCATTATATGCGCCTCGTAAAATCACATTATCCGCGGCAGAGAGAAAGAGAGATTGATTTAATCGTTGCGTTATAGCTGCCTAATATTATGACATAATAGTATCTCACATAATAATCATAGGGTTTAACCTCGAAAACGTATTATCCCATCATAGTTACGTAGTAATAGTAAGACATCATTTGCCTCGGTTATAACAATTACTCGATTTCAACAATTTTTAGCTCGTAATGTGGAAATTAAAAATAAAGCGGCTCATTATCACTTCGGAATGCATTAGTTGATCATATATGGGAGCACTTTGGAAATAGTTATGATTAATAATTTTTATTTTTATTGTAATTATAATTTAGTTTTTATGTGTGTTTAATGTTTTATGTAAGTTTATAACATAATATA
>OVBE01016601.1:0-10870 GCA_900406425.1 Iberis pinnata | reverse complement strand
GGACTTAGTGCTTCCAAGTAGAGAAAAATATTGTGTCTTGTGTCATCTGTTTTTTCAGCAGTGACTGCATTTTAGTAAGAACCTTTGGCTCCGCTAAAGAGAGCATCTGGTCAAGATGAGGTTTTAGCTCTTGTAGAATCGCTAGCGTTCGTTTCACAGCTTGCATCGCTGATTCCGAAACTAAATCCTGCGGCGGTGATACTTAGAAAAACAAAAATTAAAAAAATGAGTACGTAAAAAGAAATAAAATCTAAAGAGAAAATTTAGACCATTAGATTTGATTCATCAATGGTGGTTATCTAATATCAGGTAATCTTTTGAATTCTTGATTAACCAATGAGAAGATTTTAAGATTAGAAATAATTTTGTAAGATTTAGAAAATGTTTAAATACAAAATTTGGGGTCTATAATTTAGGGTTTAAATTTAAAGTCTGGGGTTTGAGTTTATAATTTGAAAAATGTCGTTTTAAAACATATTAGATTTGAAAAATTAACATTAATATTTGAATATATTATAGAAGAATTACATAAAGGCGAAGAACATTAAAAATTAGATGAACGAACTTTGTTCGATTTCGGTTTTTGATTATATTTGGGATCCATATAATTCTTGACAAAAACAATAATAAAAATATAACTATTATTTTAAACAGATATTATATCTTCGAAAAATATTTAAACGTATTATTTATATATTAATCAAGAAAAAGGTTTCATGTCACTTTTACGTCACTAATTATTACTAATTTTTTATCAAAAAATAGTCACACCTGCTACGGTTAAGTTATTGTCACCTTTACGTCTTTCTATGTGACGACTTTTAGCCATGAATAATTCTGTTGCGATATAGTGGCGGAACAACTACGAAACGGTGACATAAAATAACAGACAAAATCGTAATCAAAAACGTGTCAGACTGTGACCTTTATTTTTCGTCTAAGAAATATGTCACAATACCCTTAATTTTTTGTAGTGGTTGTTGTAGATGACGAGGTGCTGTTCACTAAGTCTTTGGGTTATTTATTTCATGTGATGAGGCGAACTTAGTGAAGTATCATTGAGTCATATGTGGAGGTGAGGTTTGTGGTGATCTTTGGCTCGTACTTGAGTAGACGAGGTGAGGTTCGTGGTGATCTTTGGGTTGTCTGCTGAGGTAGACGAGGAAATATTCTAACGCTTTTCCTTGGAGACGTATTGCTTGCTTATAGAATGAGTTTCGTTTCTAACGAGGTGATTTAAAAAGGTGAGGTATTGCTTAGTTTTGAAAGGTAACTCAATGAGGCATTGCTAGGTTTTGATAAATTGGTTTCAACTCGAGGAGGTACCGCTCGGTTTTGATAAAATTAGTTTCCCTATGGACGAGGTGTTGATTGGTTTAGGCGATTGAGTTTTGTGTTTGATGAGGCAGTGCTCGATTTTTTTGGCGAGGCGAGGCGATGCTCGAGTTTTGTCTTCGACGAGGCAATGCTCAATTTTTTCATTATTATTTTTTGTGTAAGTGAGTACTAGAAGGTGCGAGGTTGCGAAAACCTTGGCTTCTCATTTAGTATTTTAGGTCATTGACGAGCTTGATAGTAGGTACTTGGATTATGTAATGATCTTCGCTCTTAGAACGTGCAAGTAGGTGCTTGGCTTTAGTGTTCTAGATTATCGACGAGCGTGCGAGTAGGTACTAGATTTTGTGAGGTTGAATGCTCAAAGGTGTGCGATTATTTTAAACCAGACTTACCCTTGTGTTGTAGGTCGACGACGAGCGTGCGAGTACATACTCGGCTTTTGCGAGGCTTAAATGCTCGAAGGTGCGCAATGCTTTTAAAATGGACTTACCTTTGTGTTCTAGGTCAACGACAAGCGTGCGAGTAGGTACCCGTCTTACATAATGCTCGTCGCTCCTAAAATGTGCGAGTAGGTACTCGAATTTTAAAGTGAGACTAGCTTTTCTTACATAATGCTTGTCGCTTGGTTGCTTCATCTTGTTCTTCACTGGATCATCTACGTCGTCTTGGGTCATGTTGTCTTGGAAAGTATTGACATGTTTAAGTGGACTTAGTGATTTTTATGTTCTTAAATTAGCATTTTTGATACTTGGTTGTATCTTTCTTTGGCTCTTAGTATGTGAGGCTATGTCTCCTTATATTTTGAGTTTAGATAGTTAGAATTTGTGGATTATTTCCTGAGATTCTGAATTTAGATAGTGGAAATATATAGGCTTTTCTATATTTTTATTTGTAATGTATTTATCAGTTATATGCAATTCAATAGACGGGAAAAAATGATTACAGGATAAGCGCAATAAAATAATAATGTAAACACATAAGTATAATAAGATTGGTTTTAGTATCGTAATAAAGGAAAGAAATTAGAAGCGTGACGACACATGTACATGGGATGTACCCAACAGCACAAGGGACAGTCATGGTTAAAAAGATTTATGTGATATTATATTCCCATACCCATGATTAAAAAGTTTGTGGATTGTCATGGTTAACAAGATTGAATAACAAACGTTGGAGCTAATATTCTACATCAATCCAAAGTTTTTGTTTTAGTCACACTACTAATAGTAATATATTATCATTGCAAAAATATTTGATATTAGTAGGTATATATTCTTTGTTAATTATGAATAATAATTTATGTGAACCTTACTCATTTTATGCATGTATAAGTTTGTGGCATACTTATATACTATGTTAAACAATTAAGATAATATTCGGGTCCATTAATAAAAAAACATAGAAAAGTAATCTAAGTTTTGAATAAAGATGGAACTTAAATTTTTACAAATTTACATTCTGAAATCTATGTGTCATATTTTCGTTTGATTCCACAGAAAAACTAGCGTTTTAATATTTCCCCAACCAAAAAATTGAACGATGAGATCTTTGGCCGATTATAGATTTTTCATTTGTTTTTCACCACACATTAAAATCTTTATATAGAATAAGAATTGTTGGTTTGTTTATGTGCGTGCGTCACTTGTGAGTTTCAGTTCCAATTACTTGTAGAACTTTGTAGAACTGTGGATTATGTGGTAGAACAAGATGGTCGAGATTTCCAATTAGCCACTCACTTATTAACGGTCACCAAAAGCATCTTACTACAGTTTTTTTTAGTGGTTTGAGACAAACTCTTCCCTTCTTGTTCTTTTTAAAAAAATTCAAAAATACCATCAAAATTCCATACTAGTACTCCTTCTATTTCATATTAGTAGTTGTTTTTCTTAAAAGCGCGCATATTAAGACAATTTTTTGTTTTTTTACATTTTTTTTACCTTTTCACTTTTTGTCTTTACATTTAGTTAGAGCAATAATTATTATGGATTAAAGAAAAATTAAAAAAATAAGAAAATAATTTTAAAATAATAAAAAACATAATTATTTTAACTTTTTAAAGTAAAAGTTTTTACTTTTTGTCTTGGTTTTTGAAAACAACTTATATTATGAAACAAAATAAACCTTTTAAAACAACTAATAATATGAAACGGAAAGAGTATTATATTAAAAGCGTACGACTTAAATATTCTTAGTATGAGCTTTTGAGGTTTCTTATGGAGTAATATTTCGTGTATTGGATTTCTAACTATATGGTGTATTTTAAATTATTCAAAGTCCACCAAAAGGAGAATATGAATTACATATGCACAGCTGAATTTATAAGAAGAAATAAAAGAAAAAAGCGAGGCGATAAAAGAAACTGGTAACGTGCACGAATAGTTAAAACGTGACGTTAGGAGTCACCGAAACTTGTGCCTAGTCCGACCTACGTGGTCTAACTCTGCAAGACTGCAACATTGCAGAATAAATAAAGAAAACAATTCTCCAATTAGTATTGATTTTTAAAAAGTTGTAATAATACGTGCATGAAAACTTTATTGGGCGCAAACCTCATTTTATGCGAAAGAAACATATTTCCTCTCCATAATTGTAAAAGTGTTTTAAATACAACATACAGCTGTACAAGTACATAGGACTATGCTTAAGAGACTAGCTCATCTTCATAAAAAAGTACAGAGGTAGTTGGAGAAGATTTGAATGTAGAACTTTAAAAAAAAAAAGAAACTTGAGAGGAGAGATTTTCACTAGTGCAAGATTATTGGGGTATCCAAAATGGTACCCAAGCCCAAAATATTAATATAAAAAATTTTGTGGTATCCAAACTTTTGGGTTTGTATCTTTATTAAGAAGTACCCAAACCTCTTTGGGTACTCTAATCCTTAATAAATTAATTAATTAATCTAAAGAACCTCAATTTAGTATCTATCAATAATTTTGCTCTAAAAATCTAAAATAGGGAAGACTTGATTCTATTTTTGAGAAAAAATTTAAAATTCAAAACCTCACAAACAGCTCATTGATATTTCTAGAGGCTATTTTGAGGAATAAAGGTAGTCTAGTCTTTTACTAACAAGGAAATAGATCAAATTCAAAACCTCACCTCATTAATGTTTTCACTTTTCAGAGACTATTTTAAGGAATAAAGATGACGAAGAGAGAGAGATTATTAGGAAGGTATCAAACCCATGCGCATGAATTTTGGTTTCTTCAAGCAAACCTTTCTCTTATAATGTTGTGATGAAAAAGCAAACCTTTTCTCTTACCATTTCTTCTTCCATTTTTCGTAACACCCCCCAAAAAAAAAAAGCTTTCTTCTGTAACTTCTTCTACCTTTCTATTTTCCTTTTCACATTTACATTTCGTCATCATGGCAAATCACAATGGAATTATTAGGATACAGCTTCCTAATTTTGCAAATTTGTACTATTATGGAGATTTAACAGTTGGGAATCCTTCGTTCACTTTTCCAGCCTGCTTTGATACTGGTAGCAGTGAAGTGTGGATCCCCGGCAGAAATTTAGGTCCTAATTTTCCACGTCTAAAATACAATGATTTTGGATTTCTTTCAATCACTCAGAATCGTGTACCAGGTAAATTTTTCATTTTAGATTTTTAAATCTTTCAAAACTCATTTTAGATTTAATAATATAAAAATTTATTATAAATATTATATTTTTTTTTTTTATACAAGCAACTCCTGCCGTAGTCAGACTTAGAGAAGGGGTTACTTTGAATGCAACTAGAACAACAAATACTCTAAGCTTCCCTAACAATAACAATGTAGAATCTCGAAGCGTAGTTTGCGATATATATGGTGCTGAACCAATAACCTACCACGCGCATGGATTCTTCATTAGCGTGGTTGGCCTCTCGTTCCGTACTCATACCGATGAGCCAACTCTCTATTTAGGACCTATTTGGTAATCACTTATTTTGTTGTCATTATTTAAAATAATATAGATGTATAAATTTGATTATATTTTTTAGGGAAAACATGAAAAATGAAAGACTCTTGCAACGAGGCATCTTCTCAGTTTATCTAAAAGACTTTTTCACTTTGGTCAACATGATGGAGGTGAAATAATTTTGGGAGGAGCAAATCCAGCTTATTTCAGAGACCAACATAGGTATTTCATCGTTATTGATGGGTAAATACAATTGCTTATTATGTTTTTACAACATCTAATGGCTTTAAAAAAGAAATAGGTTAGACCATCTCCATCCCAAGTGCTTAAGGGGTGCTTAACAAAAAAAATAATAATAATAATTATAAATAAATGCAAAAGGTTAAGGGTTGGTGCTTAATGAAGGGATTTAAGCACCGGGTGCTTCATGACACATGTCAACATCAGGTAGGTTGACTTTTTTTTTTGTTGCAACGATTGAATGTTTTTTTTTTTTTAATTCATGGTTTTTTATAGGGTTTTTAAAAAAACCGAACCGAGTTTTCCGAACTGAATCGAAGATTTCATGAACTAAACCGAGCTATGTAGAGAAAATTGATCGACACAAAAAGAAATTTTCAATTTCGGTTCTCGGTTCGGTTCGGTTCTAAGTCGGTTCCAGATATTTCAGATCCGAAATACCAAAAAATTTACAAAATTTTCGGTTCGGAAATATTCAAATGTAATATTCAGTTCGGCAAAAAAACAATTTTCAATTTCGGTTCTCGGTTCAGTTCGGTTCGATAACCGATTGGTTTTCTTTTTTTTTGAAAAAACCCAAAAAGACCGATAATAACCAAAGAACCGGAAACCAAAAAAATAACCGAATAAACCGAAATTCAAAAACAAAAACCGAATTATAATTGTTTTTAAAAATATAATTTTTTAAAAAAATTAAAAAATTTAATAATCTAAAATTGTTTAATTTAAATGTCAAATTATAATTTAAAATACAATTTATGAATTGAAATCTAATTTGTGAAATGAAATATATTAAAAAAAAAAATTAAACACCAAGAGTTGCTAAACCATTGGAGGCATCATAATTTTTAATCTAACTAAAAGTTTCTTAAACATTAAATTCCATTAAAAAAAGCTTAAGTACCTTCCTTTGGTGCTTAACCATTGGAGGTGTTCTTATTACCCGTGTTGTGCACGTGTTAATTATATCATCAAGATAATATATATAAAAAAGCTAAACATGAAGTTAAAATAATCTAAGAGCACTTATGACATTATAAAAGAAAAAAAAAATATAGTTATTATTGACATTGGTGATCTAATGTGATTCTTTTTTGTTAGAGGTAGATTAGTTAGTTTCGGGTTAGGATATAAAATAAATTATTACTTAAATCATTTTTCTCATTTAGCAATCAGGCACCCACACAAAGCATTGATTGATATAGACTCCCCGTTCATTTGTGGACTGCGAGTTGGTTCTATTAAAATTTGGTTTTATCTTACGTACCTACATATTGAAAGCTTTAAGAAAAAGATAAAAACAGAGGCGACTTTGAGCTGAGACAATGCTTTATACAACTTGGAGAGAAAAGAAGACAAGATTAATATGATTACTCATGTGTACGTTAAAGGACTATAACGGTTCTGCAGAGGAATCTTTGTCAAGCTGTCAATTGCTTGAGGAAGTTCCGAAGAAGATCTTTTTTGATGCTGAGTGAAAGACTCTTAATCCTTCAGAAGTTTAGAGTTGTCTTGGGCTAAAGTTGTTTGGGCCAAATGAATGATTTTGGGCTCATTCTTCTGACTAATACCCTCCTTCAAACTTTTCATGGGAGAATTCACAACACCTAGTTTGAACCTTAATGTTGTAAAAGATGAGTATGGCAGAGATTTGATGAATATATCTGCAAGTTGGAGAGTTGATGGAACATGTTTAACCACTAATGTCCACAATGCAACTCTCTCTCGAACATAATGATAGTCAGTTTCAAAGTGTTTTGATCTCTTGTGCAAGGCAGGAGTAGCATAAAGATAGATTGCAGAGACATTGTCACAATACAGTTCTGGTGCAGGGTGTTGTGACAGACCAAGATCCTAATCCATGTAATCTATGCTGCTGTTTCAGACAAGGCTCGATACTCTGCCTCTGTTGAAGACCTCGAGACTGTGTTATGCTCCTTTGTAGACCAAGAAACAATATTTGAACCAAGAAAAATACACAGACCTGTAGTTGATCTTCTGGTTTCTAGACAGCCTGCCCAGTCACTATCACTGTAAACTCGCAGTGTTGAACGTGATTTTATTGTTTTGATGAGAAAACATGATTTTTCGGTTTTGACGGAAAAACATAATTTTTCGATTTTTGGAGGAAAACGTAATTTTGCGGTTTTTTTCGGGAAAATGTGATTTGGCAGTTTAGGCAGGAAAACTTGATTTTGCGGATTTTGTGAAAAGACAAGATTTTGCGAGTTTGAATTGTGATGTTGTAAAGATTTTATTTTTGGTTATATAGTGTATTACTAGTGTTAGTAGTGTATATGAAATAGTTAAATGGATACCAATGGGTAAACTCATATCCCATAGGTTGGTGTTTGGGTTTAACCCTTCTTATCCAATATAGTTGGGTTTTTTTGGGTTTGAGTTTTTTTTAAGTGGATTTTTTCTGGGTATGGTTTGGGCTTGGTAATTTAGGACCATTTAACATCCCTAATTCTGTGTTAAATCTTGTGTGTTTGATGTTTAAAGTTTACTCTCACATATTCTTGTTAACAAGTGAATATCTTTTTGACATGCAACGTAGAACATATAATAAAGCTAACATACGAATATTACAAACCATTGTTTTCATCAAATCCAACAAATTTAAAAAACACACACACACAAAAGAAAAGATAGATTTAGTGTCATACTGTTGTCGTCACAAGAATCACTCGTCTTTTTCTTCTTTTTCTCCCCCTAATTTGTTTGGGAGAATCGGTCATATCTCTTGATCTTCTTCTTCCTCTTCTCCATCTCCCCCTAATTGGTTTGAGAGAAACAGTCCTATCTCGTCGAAAGGCACATGATGAACATCAGTAGCGAATCCGATTTCACGTGGCAAAAAACTAAAAATAGTGTGATACTATCTAAGCAAAGACACATCAAGAACCATGCAAATAAAATTAAATTATTATGACAATGTTAACATACTTGGTTTATTATTATTATACATAATAAGAGTCTCGTTTAAACTTTACATGCATTCCTCAGTTCTTTGTTTGAACACCATCGGTCTAAAAATGCTAGTATGGTCGTCATATTCGCCATTTTCCCCTATAATTGGGACCATGTATTATAAAAGTTCAAAAAAAAAACATAAAACTTACTGTAGAGACAAGTAACAAATTAATAAATAATTGCAAAACAGAAAATTTTATCTCAAATGATGTTAAAGACTATCCTCTTTTGACGAGGTGCCTAGAAAGAAAACAAATTAATATATATTCTCTCACAATTAGAACACTCAAAAATGAAAGAGATCGATCTTAGTCTTACTAGTCGACCCAAAATCAGAGTGTTGATTCTATGAATTACACTCTGCATTCACAATCAAATAAGAAACAAGTACGGAAATGAAATATGTAATAGTCACAAGAATGGGCCCAAGATCATTCTTTTGGCCCAAACAACTTCAGCACAAGACAACCCTAAACCTATGAAAGATTCAAAGTCTTTCACTCAACATCAAAAGGGACATTACTTGAGGAAGTTTCGAAGAATGCCTTTTGATGCTGAGTGAAAGACTCTGAATCCTTCCGAGGTTTAGGGTTATCTTGGGCTGTAATTGTTTGGGCCAAATGAATGATCTTGGGCTCATTCTTGTGATTAATACATATTTCATTTTCTTACTTGTTTCTTATTTGATTGTGAATGCAAAGTGTAATTTACAGAATCAACACTCGTATTTTTGGTCGACTGGTAAGACTAAGATCGATCTCTTCCATTTTTTAGTGTTCTAATTGTAAGAGAATATATATTAAATTGTTCTTTTCCAAGCACATTGTACAACCAGTATGACACTAAATCTATTTTTTCTTTTGCGTGTGTGTCTTTTTAAAATTTGTTGGATTTGATGAAAACAATGGTTTGTAATATTTGTATGCTAGCTTTATTATATGTTCTACGTTGCATGTCAAAATGATATTCACTCGTTAACAAAAATATGTGAGTGTAAATTTTAAACAATAAACACACAGGATTTAAGACAGAACTAGAGATGTTAAATGGTTCTAAACCCTATTATATTGGATAAGAAGGATTAAACCCAAACACTATCCTATGGGATATGGGTTTATCCACTAGTATCAATTTAACCATTTCATATACATACTAACACTATATACCCAAAAATAAAACTTATACAACATCACGATTCAAACTCGCAAAATCAAGTTTTCCAGCCTAAACTACCAAATCACATTTTCCCGCCCAAATTACGTTTGCCTCGAAAAATCATGTTTTCCCGTCAAAACCGCAAAATCATGTTTTCCCATCATAATAAAATCACGTTCTCCCGCCAAGAATGAAGAGAGATGTTGAAGCGAGCCAAGAATCAAACAATCAAATCTTCTTCGCCGGAGAATCATAACGA
Organism: Iberis pinnata; assembly: GCA_900406425.1. Classification (NCBI taxonomy): domain Eukaryota; kingdom Viridiplantae; phylum Streptophyta; class Magnoliopsida; order Brassicales; family Brassicaceae; genus Iberis; species Iberis pinnata. The sequence goes on along the minus strand of OVBE01016601.1, from coordinate 997 downwards.
CGACATGAATCTCCCAAAGCCATCGTCGGAGAAAACGCAGAAAAAGATGAAGAGGCGCCGTAATATCTATAGAATGACTCACCTTGGTTAAAATATAAAGATTTTTTATTTCCTTAAATTGTTTAAAATATTATTTTATAAAATTTAAATATATTCATAATTTTATTGTTTGAATTATTCATCTACAAATTTTAAAATTATTAATTCAAAATTTATTTAGGGATATAATTGTAATCTTAGATGAATAAAGTATCTAAACACCAATATATTTAAAAGACACCTCATTTTCAAATTAGTTAAGATAAAAGTGTCCACTTTACCAATTTATTCTAAAATATAATAGTCCTCCTCAAAATGAGTTGAAAATATATGCAACCTGTAAATCAGAACGCACATAAAGAATTTTGAAAAGACCTTGAACTAACCTTTCACGAATTTGATGACAATCCATTTCAATAATCTTTGTATGCCCACAAAATAACTGGGTTGTTTGCTATATGGATTGTTGCAATCTATATTATTAATTGGAAAGAATCCTTATAAGAAAAACATTTGTTTTGTAGTATGATAGTAAGGTTTTTACGTTGTCAAGAACCTATCAATTCCTATTATACTATCATTGTCGAAGTAGTGATAATAGGTGTTAATCCAATCGGGTGTTGTTATTAACCACTCTAGACTAAGATGGATGCTACTAATTCAAGCCAAGTATAAAAAGATGGGTCCTGAGGACAAGGGTTATCGAAATGGTGATCGATCCTTATTTTTCCTAATTCCTATCATACCTCAATCAATGAGCTAAACCCTAGACGATAGGTCAACTAACATTCTACTGCCCTTTGCTAACTCGTTTCCCACGACTATTCACAGAGAAGGGGAAACGAGTCTCAGCAACCCTCTCGATCCGGACACCTACAAATACTCACCTCTCGGTGTTGTGGGGCCTAACGGCGGGCCTCCATCCCTCTCGGGTAAGAGTGCAATCAGCATTAAGTTG
>OVBE01016600.1:0-10870 GCA_900406425.1 Iberis pinnata | reverse complement strand
TATATATATATATATATATATATATATGGTTTTAAAAAATTTTATAACTTAAATTTTTATATAGTTATACTAATAAATAGTATATATTATAGTTAGTTCTTAAAAAATACTAATTTCCAAAAGAATGTTTGACACGTGTAACAATCTGAATTAAATCTAACATATATCACAATTTTGTGAATTATAATTAGCACATGTTCTATTTTATATAATAAGATAAGATTTGAAGCAAATTCGAGTATAAAAATTCGATGATAAGGCCCCTTTGAACTGTTTTACGTGCTTGTACTTGTAGCTCTATTACTGCCACTTTTATACCCAACTTTTTTTTTTTTGCAGGGTAAGACGTTGACTTGATCATCATTTTCTTTAGGGTTGATCATCTATTTCCCTCTATGAAATATCATATAGCATCAGACCCACCCAAACTTAATGTCTATCATATTTCTACCTAATATAAAAGTTTGAAATGAACTTCTCCCTAATTCGAAAGTTTGAAATCTATTTATCCACATTTATATAGTTCAAAACATATTTCTCCATAATTTGAAAGTTCAAAATCTATTTACCCACATTTTTGAAGTTTGAATAAACTATTAACTATGTGTGATTAAGTCTCGAACTACAAAATTGTGGGTAAGTAGGTTTCTATTAAGATATATTTCAGCTTTATGTATATGGGCTTGCTATATAGAGTTATAGTTTTCTTAGTATAAATCCATAAGAACTCCCACTTTGTAATTTGGGATTTTGAGAAAAGTGAATATAGAATTTTTCATGGTATCAAAGGTGAAAAGGCTTGAGAAGTTTTGTTCAAAAGAAAATCTCAAAATTATCACCCAATGAAATATAAAAATCGAGGCATTGTGTGTTCTTATTGTTTGAAGTATGGTCATGATGTTCAATCATGTTATCAAGTACAAGGATATCCAGACTGGTGGCTGGAAAACTATGGAGAAAATAGAAGAAACAAGAGTTTTTCTGTCAAATTAGGGTATAATCGGTATGTTGCTGGAAAATATGTAAATCATGTGTAACACACAAAACCTAGAGGTATCACACATCAAGTACAATGATGGTGCCTCTGGTTCTAGAAAATATGCTACTCGGGTGTGTCACACATCAAGTCGAAAGCGGTGACGGGATTGACGAAAGATCAGTGGGAAATGATTGTGCAATCATTTGGATCAACATCAGACTCTGTAAAACCAGTTGGTAAGATTACAGATGAATAGATTTTGGATAGTGGAGTGTCGGATCATATGACAAGAACATTGAATCATATGTCTGACATATATCGAGTAACACCAAGTATGGTTGGGTTACCTAATGGAACTACAATTGTTAGTGATCGAGAAGAAAGTGTATTGTTGACAGAATCATTAATGTTGAAAGATGTTCTCTTTGTGGAGGAATTGAAATGCATTCTTATCTCGGTATCTCAAGTCATTGATGATAAGAATTGTATAGTGGTGTTCACTAAGACATGTTGTCTAATTCAAGATGTTAATTTGCAGGTTCCAATTGGAGTGGAAAAATGGAAAGAAGGACTGTATTTTCTACAAGGTATTGAGAGACTTTGACATGTCAAGAAATTGAGACGTTTAACATCTTTGGAGATATGGCATAAGAGGATGGGTCACGCCTCTAAGAAGGTGATAAGGAGATTGCCGGTGGTCGACCTGAAGAGTGCATGTATATCTTGTTGTGATATTTGTTTTAAAGCAAAATCATGTCGTAGTGAGTTTCCATTGAGTAGTGATAAAACAAAGGAGTGTTTTGAGATGATTCACTGTGATTTATGAGGACCATATCAAACACAGAGTTCGTGTGGAGATTATTATTTCTCACTCTAGTGGATGATTTTTCAAGAGTTGTATGGTTTTTCTTTTTGCTGATAAGAAGCAGGTGGAGAAAACTATGGTGGATTTATTTTCTCTCATATTGAGAAATTTTGACAAGCATGTGAAAGTTGTTCGTAGTGATAATGGAAGTGAATTTATGAATATGAGGAGTTATTTTTGGGATGGAATTGTTCATCAGACTTCATGTGTGGGGACTCCTTAGCAAAATGAGAGAGTATAAAGGAAACATCGTCATATATTGAATGTGGCACGAGCATTGATATTTCAAGCACATATACCAATACGATTTTGGGGTGTATGTGTATTGATTGTTGTATATTTGATCAACAGGACACCACGTGAGTTACACAAAGGAAATAGTACATATGAAATCATCTTTGGTGAGATATTGATTTTTGGGTGCCTTGCTTATGCGCAAAATCATAATCGTGATGGAGATAAATTTGCAAGTCGAAGCAAAAAATGTATTTTTTGGGTATCCTTATGCGAAGAAAGGATGGACTTTATCTGATTTGGACACACATGAGTTCTTCATATCTCGTGATGTTTTGTTGAAGAAAAGTTTCCCTGTTTAGAGGAAACAATTTTGCCTAGAGTAGACAAAGTTGATTCCGAAAAATTGATGTTTTTTTTGAGAAAAGTGTTGTTTTATATGAAGAAGATGAGGTTTTACAACCACAATAGACTGTTGAAATAGTAGCACCAATTGGCACAGAGTAAGTGACTATTGTAACATAAAATGAGAAAGTGGCAACAGAGACAGTAGAAGTCATTTCACGCCTTGAGTCTGAGACACATTATGAGATTATGTGTGACACAACACTAGGCAGAGGAATGAGAAGGAAAGAAGCGTATGTGAAAGTACGTGACTATGTGCTTAACACAATGATTTATCTTGTGTCACACACAAAATCGCAAAGTGCAAACCATGAGTATAGTCTTGAAAATTTTGTGAATTGTGAGAGAGTTCTTGAGTCTCACAAGTGTTTCTTGGCTAGTATAACTACATGAGTTGTGCCGAGATTGTTTAATAAAGCAATGAAGTGTTCAAATTTTCAGATGCAATGCGATTAGAGGTGGAAGCCTTAGAATAGAATAAAACTTAGTCGATTGAGCAACTGCCACCAGGTAAACGTACAATTTGATGTAAGTGGGTTTATACTATCAAGTATAAGGCAGATGTAACTATTAAAATATATTAGTCACGTCTTGTAGCCTTAGGTAATCGCCAAAGAGAAGGAATTGATTATTCTGACACATTCGCTCATGTTGTGAAGATGAGCATTGTTCGATTAGTTCTCAAAGTGGTTGTTGGAAAGAATTGGGACTACAGCAAATGGATGTGCATAATGTATTCCTACATGGTGACTTAGAAAAAGAAGTATTAATGGATCTTCCTCAGGGGTTCAACGCTTCTAACAAAGGTATGGTATGTTGTTTTCACATATCATTATATGGTTTGAAACAGTCTTCGCCTTGTTGGTTCGCAAAAGTCTCAGATGCGCTTTTGAGTTATGGCTTCTTACAGAACAAATATGATCATTCTATGTTCTCATTGGTCAATACTTTTGTACAATTGCATGTTCTAGTGTATGTGGATGATCTTGTGGTGATAAGAAACTCTCCTGTGGAAATTCAGAAGTTCAAGACTTACGTGAGTGGTTGCTTTCATATGAAGGATTTAGGGAAGCTTAAGTATTTTCTCGGACTAGAATTTGCACGAAGCAAGGAAGGTATTTATCTATCACAGAGAAAATACGTTCTTGATATTATTGCTGATGTTGGGATGCTTGGTGGTAAGCCTGCTGATTTCCCGATGGAACCGTATCATCATTTAGAAAATCTATTGGGAAAGAGCTTCTTCATCCAGATGAGTATAGGCGACTTGTTGGATGGTTGATTTACCTCTCGGCTACTAGACTGGATATTGCTTATTTGTTACATATCTTTTCTCAGTTTATTCAAAATCCAAGAGAAGATCATTGGACTCCTACTTTGAGGGTTGTTCGATATTTGAAAAGGTATCGAGGGTTAGGAATACTTTTGACATCTGATAACAACTTTCATTTGACAGCTTGGTTTGATTCAGATTGCGCGAGTTGCCCTCTTACACGAAGATCATTAAATGGATGGTTAGTTCAGCTTAGAGATTCTACAGTGTCTTGGAAATCAAAGAAACAAGATGTAGTCTCTTGTTCTTACGCTGAAGCAGAATATCGAGCTATAGTTGCTGCGTCGAAAGAATTAAAATGGATAAGGGGTGTGTTGTCTTCTATAGGTATTACACATTTTGGTCCAATGGATATGTGTTGTGATAGTCGGTCAACACTTCATATTGCAGCTAAACATGTGTTTCATGAAAAGACCAATCATGTAGAAGTAGATTGTCATTTCATTCGTGATGATATTAAGCTTCGAATTGTTAGGAGAAAACATGTATCTACAAAGGATCAGTTAACAGATATATTCACTAAGGCGCTTGGGGACACCCATTTCAGCTACTTATGTCCAAGTTGGGCATTTGAGATCTTCATGCTCCAACTTGAGGGGGAGGGGGTATTAAGATATATTTGAGTTTTATGTATATGTGTTTGTTGTATAGGGTTATAGTTTTACTAGGTATAAATACCTAAGAACTCCTACTTTGTAATTTAAGATTTTGAGAAAAGTGAATATAGAATCTTTCAGTTTCGAACTTTCAAATTAGAGAGATAGGTTTCAAAATTTTGTATTAGATAGAAATAGAACTAGCATTAATTTTGAGTAGAGTTGGTGCTATATGATAGTTCATGGGGGAAAATAGATCGTGAGCCTTTTTCTTTATCATTAACCCATACCTATCGAAAGAGGAATCTAAGGCAAACTCTTCTTCATGGTTGCATGCATGCATGGTTTCATAACTTAAATAATATCTCGAGCACTAACATTTTTGACTAGTCCATAAAATATGAGTGGACACAGAACAATACCATGTTTTTTTGAGATATTAGCGATCTTATCCGATCCGCTCCGATCCATACATATTATCAAAATCCTTATATGTATTTTCTCCACTATTATTGGAATATCAATTAAAATTTGAATATTCGTCGAATATCTGATCTATCCGGTAATAGAAGAAACATAGTAAAAAAAAATGTGAAATATTTTAGAAAATTTATAGTTTAATTAAAAAAAAACGACAAACATTTTATCTAAAAAATATTTATTTTAGTTTTTATTATTAATATATAGTAATATCAAATTTTATAAATAAAAATATGTTATTATATGAAAGAATAATATATTATATATTTAGTTATTTAGATATATATATATATATATGTAAAACATAGCATATCGTACTATCCACCATCCTTTGCAGGATGAAAAACAAGATTTTCTGTTCATTGCAATTGAAAGATACAAGTTTTATGTTCTTAAATGGGATGCAGAGTCTTCTGAGCTTATTACGAGGTTTAGTTTTCAATTATAATAATTATTCCAGCTGATGTTAACCAACTAATTGGGTTGTTTTTCTTTTTGTTGATAATCATGGTTGAAGTGTCCTCTTAGTTATTTAGATTTTGGTTATGTTGGAGACACCATAAAAGTGAATGATATATTGAGTATGGTGCTTAAATTTTAGGCTTGAGAAACTGAAAGTCTTGGATATCAAGTTTCTGTTTGGATGTGCAAAGTCCACAATTGCACTACTTTATCATGTATAGAAATATCTTAACATGAGTATGTGTTATATGTATAATTTTTTTTCTTAGGCATTTGTGTTTTGTTCTATATTTTTAAGTCGTTCTTAAGCCACCGAATTTTTTTTGCAATTCTTATTTATTTACTGTTGGTACTTGTTTGAGTAATTTTTACTGTATTTATTTTGGATTTACTGTTATTGTTGCAACCGCAAATGCTAGCCAGATTTATCTTTGCACTCTAGATTTAATTTGATAGTTCTTGTAAGAGAAAAATATAACTTGAGTGTGGAGACATACAGTCAACACGTTTTAAACGGATCTTTGGATTTGCTTGATAGGTTCTTTTGGCGAGTGGATGAGGCCATCTAGTTTATCCAGAAATTAGAGATGGGAAATTAATATAAATGCAAAATGACCTTTTGGAGTGCGAGGTTTCCTGCCTTGATATAAATCCTACCGACGATAATTCTAATTACAGTCAGCTAGTCATATAATATCATAGTTATAAGACATATATGACTTGCTTCTTTCATAAAGATATTACTGTAGAACAATTTCTCATTGTTGCTAAAGATTAATTAAAGCGCGATGAAGGTGTGATCGAAGAACATGTTCGAAATATACAATGTAAATTAGATGTCAGCAGTTGAGATACTGGATGATGATGATGATATCTACCTTGGTGCTGAAAACAATTACAATTTGTTAACAGAAGATGGGTAAAGGTAGTTGGAGAATATCACTTGGAAAAATTTGTGAACAGAATCTGCCATGTATCTCTAGTACCTGATTCAGTGATCCCAACTGTAATCTTTAGTACAGTCAATGGAGTTATTGGAGTAATAGCTTCATTGCCTAAAGAAGAGTATACTTTTCTTGGAGAAATTACAATCCAATTTGCGGAAAGGAGTTGATGGGTTAAACCACGAGCAATGGAAGTCGTTTAACAACAAGAATAATACAACAGAAGCTAGGAGTTTCTTGGATGGAGATTTGATAGAATCTTTTCTAGAACTGAGTAGGAATAAGATGGAGGATATGTCTTAGAGGAAATGGTGGAAGAAAATATTTCCTCTTAAAACCTAAACAAAAGCTTCATGGATATAGATATATCATTCATCTTGTTTCTACTCACATCAGAAACGATTCAATTAAGTCTCCATCCAAGAAATTCCTCGCTTCTACAGTTCTTTTTGACAATATGTCTATTAATTCCTGAATCAACTCTTATCAGAAAAGTTACAAGATTTTAGTTAGACATTGTCAAATGTTTGTTTGGTTTTGACTCAAAGATCTAAGCTAAGCAAAAGCAGCTTAAGATTCCATAGATGATTTATTCTTTGGATGAATTTACTACAACTCTTGCTTTTGTCACTCATAGGTTCTATCAAACATTTATCTTGTATCTTAATTTTTTCTTCTTTTTCAATAGCTAGTGAGTGGTTTTAGAAGCAAGCTCGAGTAAGCCTTTTTTCTTAAAAAAACATATGTTTTTGTACTTTTTCCACCATTTCTTCTGAGAAACTGAAAAGTAAGCCTCAAAGTTGTTGGGAAATTCTCGTAGAAAATTTTAGAAACAGTCAAAATGGGCTCACAAATATTAGGACCCTCGAACAAAAAAAATTGGATTTAAAAAAAAAAAAAATTAAAATTGGGCCTCTTTGCATATGAAAATAACATAGACCACGAAGGCACATCTCTACTTTTTATCTTCCATTTTCTTTTCTTTTTCAAATGCTTCTCTTCTTATAACTAAGATTTGTGACTCCTTTATCAAGTAGACAAGTCACAAATTCCTTTTTACTTGATCTCTAGGGGCACGTGAGGCTTCTCTGTATTCATATTTTGCATGTGCTTGAGGAATTGGACTAGATGGATGAATGATATGGAAAATTGGATCTCATGATTTATATAGCATGATTTTATCATTTTTCGAGCACGTGTAGTCTGGTGGCAGAGACCCTGACTTGTGACTCAGGCATCCGTGGTTCGAATTCCGCCAATGGAATTTGTAATTTTTTTGTAATGTAATGTTGACATAAAAATGATAATCGTTGGTTATCTTTCGTTAAAAATTTATTGGCTAGACAATCATTGAATTTATTGATTCAGTATGTCGATTATAAGTCTGTTCGTTTGCCTTTCGCTAGCGACTGCAACAACGACTAGCGACAGCAACAGCGACAAACTTTTGTTCGTTTGTTTGTCGTTGCGACAAGCGATAACGACTAAAACCAGCGACATATTGTTGTTTTTTTGTCAGCCGCAGTGACCAGCGATTCAAACAAGCGACGGCGAGAATGATTTTTGGTCGCTGGTTTTTTTAGCGATTGGTCACTCCATTCACTGCGACAGTCAAACGAACATTGACTGATCACAACGACACCTATTTAAAAAATAAATTAAATTGTTAAATTAAATAAAAGTCATAATAAATTAAAATCAGTTCCAAAAAAAATATAAATAAATTTATTAAATTAAATAAAACGTGTTTTTTTGCAGGAAAACGCGTTTCCGCGCGTGTTGCTATTTCCCTATTGTAAGGAATTCTCCTCTTCTTTTCGGGCACAATAGATAGGTTTTAACGATATTTTGTGAAGAAAATTAACATGATTGGGCTTCACGGGAAGCCTATACACGTCACCAAGGTAATATTTCTTATTAAAGGTTAAAAAGCAATGAATGGGGAAAGAAAAAACTAAAGTGATGTTTTCTTTAACCCGTATATATATGTATATATATATCTATTCTTTGATTGATATAAATTGATAAACATATACAACATTTGCGAGCGTAGCTCCAAGAGAGTTGTTGATATTGTCACTGCATGTGCCTGAGAGCTTAAGATGACATAGTTCTTCTTTTTTTCATGATCTTGTCACAAAAATGAAGTAACTTAAGATTTATAGAGTAGAGATACTTTTACCGTTGGTTATAATAACATCCTCTAAATTTATTGCATTGTCGACCTTCTAAAAACTCAAATGAACCTATCTTCAACCATATTAACATGTTCATTGTTACACTTAGAAATGGACTCTTCTGTGTATGTTTTTGGAATACAAGTGCTCACTTAGCACTTAGTTATATTCAGATGTTAAATTGATAGGGAGTAAGAGAAACTAACTCATCGAAAGATGGTCAAATGGAGTGAACAAAGGTAGGCTTTAACTAAATTAAAAAGCAAACAAAACAAAAGACACCACATAAAACGAAAGCATTACCAATTCACAAATATGAAGCACTGAATGTACTCGCAAAGATTAGCTTCATGTAATCTGATGGAAGTTCCAAACACTTCTTTAAAATAAAACAACAACCCATGATGCACAAGTATTCAATTTTGGATTTTAAATCAGAGAGAGTGAACCAATGGTTCCTAAAGTTTTTGAACTCAAAACAAAAGCAAGCAGAAAAAAATAAAACAGACTAATGTCAAAACAGAAATCTAACAAAACAATGTTATTTGGTTTGTGATTACTTCTTCTAAACCTTAATCACTTCTTCTGAAATTGAATCTCTTTTGTTTCCAATTCCTAGAGATTAATGGTTTCAAATTTTAGACATCTTACCTAATTATAATATTCACAACTTTTTTCATTTCATTGGATATACTTCAACCACAAATGAAAATATGGATCTTGAATTCGACCGTTATCTGAATACATTTATGAATTTTTTTTTTTTAAAGTATGAATTACATACAATAATATAAAATAACCAAAATAATATCCCGCGCGTACCACATATTCTCATCTAGTATATAAATAAATAATAAAATATGTATCCACCCAATATAAAACACATTGAACTAGAATCTCAAAAAATATAAATAACATGAGAAAAATAATTTTATTAACAAAAAAATTTCATCTCTGAGGCGATTAGGGCCTGCTCACACTTTCCTTTTATTGCTTGCTTCCCACGGTGCTGTTCGCCGGACGTCGGCGTCGATTTTCCATGGGCTCGTCTCCTCCAGCTCACCAAGGCGGAGGCGCGGCATCATCCTCGACGCAGCGATGGGCGTCTCTGGTAGCTTCATCGGATCTTAGCTCCCTCAACACTCACAAACCTGTCTTCTCTGCTTCTAATGGCAAAGCCACGGCGGTCATACCACCAGAACTTCTATCATCCCCTCAACCGCTATGGACGAATTACCTCGTTGGATACTTCATCGGGACTGCTCCACATATTGGAAAAGTTCACGCGACTGTTAATAGGCTCTGGAACCGTGATGGCAAATCACCAAAAATTGATGTTCAATTCATTAAAGAGGATACTGTTCTCTTTAAAATCGAATCTCACTCTCTTCGTAATAGCATTATTAGGAAAAAATATTGGCATATTTCTGATGTTTTACTTGTGGTGCAGGATTGGAATCCGTCTCGAATGAGCCACAAGCCCGACCTCACGGCAATGCCTTTGTGGGTTGATTTCCGAAACGTACCGGACTCACTTTTTTCCAAAGAAGGGCTCAAGTTCCTTGGGGACATTGTTGGGGAAGCGCAAAAACTTCATCCCACTACCGAACGTTGTATGAGGCTCGATGTAGCTCGTGTGATGGTGGTTATCAATTTCGAAAAGGAATTAACGGAGGAAATCAAACTTACCGATATTGCAATACCAATCATTGTTTCTTATCCATGGCTTCCCATTCGTTGTCCAAAGTGCCATTCGTGGGGTCATAAGCAAAAGGACTGTCCATTGCAAGGCACGGTCGCTAACAATGATACAGTTGCAGAGAAAGAACCCATTGACTCCAATCCATTACTCAATGACGCTCCAGTAGCTAACATAGTCAACGAGATGACTACTGCCTCAACTTCACTCACGGATCTACCTTCACACACTAATACCTCTTCCCTTATTCCTAATCCTATGACTGTTTTGGTCACGGAATTAATGGATATAACAACATCTTCTCATGTTGCTCTTTCTTCTGCAGGGACATCGAATGAAGAATTACCGAAGCTTAACCCATCACTACATGACCCGACTTTGGAAATCATCACTCCAGCTACAGCACTTAGTGACGTCCAAGCTATTCATCCAGCCACTCAAGAACATGTTACTCATGATGGCTGGGAAACGGTGGTTCGCGGGAGCAAAACTCATAACAATTCGCCATTGACGAAATCTGTCCCCACTACTAATCACTCGCCTACTTTTTCTCCTTCCCGTTTCATTGCTTTAGCAAATGATACTGATTTTGATGATGATGGACAGGGTGATAAAGAAGAAGGGCAAATATCAGAGATGGAGGAGGACATGCCCCCCGCGGGAACGGATGGGACTACGTCAAAAAGCTCACATCGC
>OVBE01016598.1:194-10871 GCA_900406425.1 Iberis pinnata | reverse complement strand
GCATATTTAAGAAAATAATATTTTTAAAAATATTTTTAAGATATTTTGATAAATAAATTATAATATATAAATATTAAAAATTTTCATAATTTTAAATATTATAAATTAAGATAATGTTTGTAAGTATTTTTCTAAAAAATATATAAAAGTATTTATTTAAAAGTCATCGGGATGATCAAAATTTTTTTGTAAGGCTAAATATTTTAAAGTTATTTATTATTTTGTGATATTTTATTTTCTTCATTATTTTCTAATTTATATTGTTTAAAAGTTATCATTATTACAAAGATTTTTTAAAATATTATGATATAAAATATTTCTTTATTATTTTTTATAAAATATAGTGATGCAGAAACAGAATACTGCGAGAAACTCTAATTCGCATATGTACAAAATTTTTACGAAATAGAAATTAGCGACAAAATCCTAATTCACATATGCACAAAATTTGCATGAAATAGAAAACAACAAGCAAATCCTAATTCGCATATGCACAAAATTTGCACGGAATAGAAAACAGCAAAAAAACCCTAATTCGCATATACAAAAAACTTGTACAAAACATAAAATGGCAAAAAAACCTAATTCGCTTATGCAGAAAATTTGACAAAAAAATGAGAAATAATAATAATTTTAGAAGAATTAAAAAAAAAAATAATTTTCTTCAGAAAACCCGAAATCTGCACATGATATTCAAAGGAACTTGAAATTTGCACAAATTTTGCACACAATAATAATTGTACGTACAGATTATGCACGAACAAATCAAAAACGGAAAAAACATTAATTCGAAATGCACAAAATTTACACGAAACAGAAAACTGCAAGAAAACCATAATTCGCATATGCACAAAATTTGCATGAAACAGAAAATTGCGATAAAACTCTAATTCGCATATGCACAAAATTGCACAATAATTTACAAAGAATAATAATATAAGAAAAGTAAAAAATATATATATATATATATATTATTTTTCTTGAGAAAACTTGAAATTTGCACATGATATTACTCTATGCGAAGAATTTTATTCACAGGAAGTCGAAATTTGCACAAAATAATAATTGTACGCACAAATTATGCACGAACAAATTAAAAACGGAAAACACTCTATTTCGCAAATGCCCAAAATTTGCACAAAACAGAAAACTACGAAAGAAATCATAATTCGCATATGCACAAAATTCGTATGAAACAAGAAACTATGATAAAACTTAATTCGCATATGCACAAAATTTGCACAAAAACTTACAAAGAATAATAATTTAAGAAAATATAAAAAATATTAATTTTCTTCATAAAACCCGAAATTTTCACATGATATTACTCTATGCGAAGAGTTTTATTCACAGTAACTCGAAATTTGCACATATTTTGGCACAGATTATGCACGAACAAATTAAAAAGGAATCTGGTATTAAAAGGACGATATACATGCCTAACTGAGTTATTCCAGTCATTATAACATACCAACAGAAACAAAATGTAAATTAATAACATGAACGAACATAAATTCTAATAAAAAACAAAGAAAACCAATTATGAATTAAAAACTAAAACTATGATCAAAATTATTCTGCACAATAGTTCAGATCAACCATAAACTAAACAACTCAAAATCCAATGCAAAAACAGTTTGGAAACAAGACCTCTAACGATTGATTGACAAGATCATATTCTTGGTTTTTTCTGCATTGGAAACGAAACTGAATTTGTTTATGATTATCGTGACCATAATTATGGTAGAAATAAAAATAATTCGACCATATAAAAAAACGTAGAAACCCAAATAAGAAAAAAGAACTAAACCTACAAAATTGATGTAGAATCGATGAAATTATGAAAAGAGGGGAGGGCTATTTATAGGATTCAGACAGAATATATCGAAAATAATATGCGATTATATATGATATTATATAATTATTTATCTATACATTATACGAAATTTATTAATAAATTCTAATAATATAAGATTAAGGTAATCAATGCACGTAGACAAATCTAACCAATCATAATACAATAAAATTTGTATATTTAAATTATAATAAATCAGACGCACAGTCAGCACGACACGTAAGCAAAATCGATGACATAAATCATAATAATAAGATTTCTTTAAACCCATAAACGTCTTTTCAAACCCGAGATTAAATGTGGTTGCGACACCTAAGCGAATCAACTTCGTATTTAATATATAAGATCATATTGCATTTTATGTTTGATTCTTATTTTTAGTTTTTTCTTAATTTTTTAATTAAAATTTAATGAATTAAAAAAAAATCTATTTCATGGTTTGAGATTTTGAAAATCTGACATATATTATTTAATCATTTAAAAAATAAAATAGGATGTAAAAAGTATCATATCAAATAAAAAAATAAGTAGCAGACAAAAAATACATTATAAATATATCTAAAATGAAAAAGAAAATTATCAGTCAATAGTCTAATTTGTATGCCTTTGAGTTAACAATTCATTTGGTTAAATTCGGTTTTTAAGTACATCGAAGAACTAAAACAAATATAAAAATTGAATATTCTAGATTTATGACATGTTAAAAGTAATATTGTACTTCATCAACAAATTTAAAAAATTTAACTTTTACTTTTCAAGATATTCAAAAATTTATCAACAAGTTAAAACAAATTTATTTGTTAATTTGATAAGAACTTCAACTTTATAAATTCAAAAGGTAATATCATTTACGTTCTTAATGATTGATATTTTATTTAATCAGTAACGTTTATAATTTAATTTATAAAGATTTAAATTTAAACTGTAAGTAATAATTTAATAAAATTATTTCGAACATTACTGTAACATCATACTATGTATATACATTTATTTTATATTGTATATCTTTTTACGTGTTAGACTGTATAGTAGCTACCAAGTATGATTTCAGTGCCGTGCCAAGACATATCGAAGCTTAGGACAAAAATTTTAATAGTGGCCTTTTCATAAAACCAATAAAACTAATATAATAATTATATTATTTTAAAATATCCACAATACCTATGACAAAGTAGAACAAGATACAAACAGTAAAAGCTAATAACATAGATATTCTAAATAAATCTTTTACCATTTTATCAAAATATTATTCACCAATCTCACGCAATAGAGTTCTCAAATTTATTCCCTCTTTTATAGATATGATAATGAAAACATTAAATCTCTTTTATAACATAGAAAACAAAAATAAAAATATTTTTCCATAATCGCAACTTAACAAAAAATGGTCAATGGTCACGAAAAAGTAGAATGAAAAAAAAGAGAAAATTGAGGAAATAATTAGTTAGGTATGATATTAGAAAGTATAAGTGATTTTAGTAATTTATATTGGATTTATATTTTTATAGTATATTTACATGTTAAATATACAAATTTTAGATACTAATCAATATATAAGATATTAGTTTTTTCCAACCAAAACACTAAAACTACGTTTAAATCTTTCTAATATTTAATTCTAAAACAGGTTTTATAAAAATGTGGCCCAAATAATTCATAAAAGTTTGTGGTCGTAGACATTTGCCCTCAATATTTACTTTGACGCACTACTTTGTATGACTTTTTTTTTTTGAATTTTCAATAAAAAGCGTTTTATAAAAAATTGATAGAAATGGTGAAAATTTTGATTTGTAATCTTTCAATCTCTAGATACTAAAACAAGCAAAAATAAATAGATATAATGTGACATATATATATATATATATATATATATATAATATTATATAATGACATAGGATGAACAAAGAAAGAATAAGAAAATAAAGTATATGTCTTATTAGGTGTGGAGTTTCATACTATGGTTGAGTTATCTTTTGTGTATTTATAAATCCCTAAAATACAAGTTAGAAACCATAATTCACTTATATATTGAGTTTTAAAATTAGAGTCCAAAACATAACATGTCAATATGGATTATGGTTTCGAATTTTGGTTTTAAGAATTTATAAGTTTTGAGATTTGTAATGGAGATAAACACATATTTAAGAGTTATCAATTTTATGTCGCCTCAATTTGTATAGTTCAAAATGTTTACATCTGAACTTGGTTAAAGTTAATTGTACACAAACTTAAATTACAACTAAGAAATCTCTCTCCAAACTACTCGATTTAAATTATTCCCTCCTAATTAACTAATTAGACTAATTGCTATTAAAAATTACTTAACAACATTTTAAAATAGCAATAGGACATTAACTCAATTTTTACTTGACGTTTATATTTTTCCGACCTTGATTGTGCAACGTGGCGGGACATAAAGTGGGAATAAAATGGAGCAAGATGACACATGGCTGGACTTTATTGGATAAGACACCGCTCTACTTGGCATGATGAGAACTGTAAAGAAGATTAAAGTAGGAAACACTACTAATATAACAAATCGATTAACTATTAAAACTATATAAATCTCTTTGGGAAATTGGGCCATTCATCCAACAACAAAACTCATCAATTCCCACTTTGCCATAGTTCTGTTACAAAACTAATCATTTCTTTATATGTGGATTAAGCTTTTTAATAGCTTTTTAATTCATAACAAAAACTCTCCAATATTGCCACCATTTTCACTGGATCAATATCCCCACCACAATCAATAAAATAGTAGAAAGGGGTTATTGGAAAATATATATCTGCATTCTATCATTAGTAAAATTATAATAGCTACTTATATATAAAAATGCAAGTTATTATCTTGCTTACTTAGTGCAGTTTGTGTTTCATTAGTCAAAGACCAAATTTTGCTAATATCATATAGTATGTCGATATAGTAAGATTGTGGCATCATGAATTTTTAGTGTTGTGTGGAGATCTGCTGAACTAGAGCTGAAAGATAGATCGGCCTACTCATAAGCTCCATCACGCGAAGGGATGCTGGTAAGTGCCTCGTCTGGTGCACTAACATACCCAATATGTTCGAAATCGTCTAGATAGTGGGTGGCGTTCGCACCAAACAGCTACTCAGGCGTCGGGATGGCCGTTTACGCCGCTTAGGAACCTTGTGTGAAGAGCTTTAGGTGCTCATGTGATTGATGCTTGTATGGTGAATATACGGTTACTGTTAGGAGTTAGTATGTTTTTGTTAGTATCATCGTGAATGTGTTCTCCTGAGTAATCTTAATTACTCATTCCCCCCCCCCCCATTTCCCTCTCATTTTTCTTAATGGGTTAGCTAAGAATAGTAACGGTTATGGTTTAATTGTTGGCGGGAGTTTCAACGATCCGGTTTTGCTGTGTACCATGGCTAGGATCCCGGTTCAGTTTCTAAAAACTTGAGAATCATGTATCCGCTTACATCCCTGGTTTGGGCCGGTTTAGACACGTGGTGTGGTCAAACCCGAGTCGGGATGTAAAAATTATCACCTCCGAGAGACCAAAATCACAATATCCATCAAAATTTTCAAACTCCACTCGCACATAAGCTAGCAAATTTCTGTCATAACTTAACATCAATACATAAACCAGACAGTTTGGAATCACAACACATACACAAGCGAATAAAGATAAGTTTCAAACCTTAATCCTTAATGCTTTCATTGTGAATGAGAAACTTGAGTTTATCTTGAATTCTTTGAAACTTTGTGGCTGAGAACATCTTCCTGAGTTCTTGTGATACTGATCCTTGAGCCTTGCACCTTGATATCAGTTATAGATGTTTTGATTGTAACTTCTTAAATCTTAAGAAACATCTTTTTTGTCATCATTAAGAAAGAAACATACAACTCATTACAAGGCATATTTAATCCCACTAAAAGGAAGTTGAAACCCATACATGGCAACTGACCTCACACATGAGGTAATTAAATTCTCTTAGAAAGAAAAGAAGAACTCCTAAAAGGAGTAGAAGAACTTCCAAAAAGGGAGAACATAGCCTAGAAAAAACTAAGCTACTAAACATAACACTTTCTTCTAAACCCCTGAATATCAGTTTAGTACTAAAACAGGCGATTGTAGATGAGAAGAAATCCCCAAGTAGGTGTAGTTCTAAACTTAATACAAATACCATGATGACACCAAAAAACCTAAGTAAATACAAACTAGACAAAAACAGAAATGGGCCGGAACCAAAAGTGAACCGTGCCTCTAGAAAAACATCTGTAAAAAACCAGCTCAAAGCCCAAGACAGAGAAGTATGCCCTAGGAACTGTGCTCTCTCCGCCGCTAATCTGCAAGAGGTTAGATTCAATAAACCAGACCGTCTTCTAATCTTCACCGCCGACGGCTAAGGAAAAGCCGGACCTCCTAAGGATTCTCCTCTGACAATGAACTGGCCACCAAAACATTACCGACAACCACCCAACAGAAAAACCGAAAACGGTAGAACCCGTCAACTCCTACAGCCGAGAACCACTACTCTTCGCCAGAAGTAACATAGAGCCACCTATGGATAAACTGAACAATTACCCAGGCTAATCGTCCCAAATAATAGGCTTGGTGTAAATCCCGGATCATGCATGCCGTCAAACGGAAAATCAGAAGAACTAGGAACAATCGCCGCCATAGAAGTCTTAAGCGAAGCTTGGCTGACACCATTAATGGCAAGGAAACGTCAGACCTAACAGATCTGCGAAGCCTAACAACATGCATGAAGAAAATGAAGATTTAGCAAGAATAGGACCGTCGGACGATAGAAATACCCGGAAACACTGCTTCAAGAAGGTGGAAGAGCTAGACCGCCAAAATGAACCGAAAATAAAAAGAGGGCTCGGCGTCAGCCAGTGGCCGAACGCCGGCGCTGGAGAAAATTTAAAGGTGAAGAACATAAAGAAATAGAGAAGGTGGAACGGTTTTGTTTAGAAAGAGAGAGAGTAAGTGTTTGCAATCATCATTGCTTTACAGACAATGAGAGAAAAGTAAAAAGGCCTAAGCGCTTATGTATACAACCTTGTTGACTTCACCGAAAAAGGATTTTCGGAGCTCCTGCAACTTTAAACTCCGATGAAACACTCGTGAAGAAGGAAAATGGGTTAGTCATGGTCAATCCAAAATATAAGCAAAGAAAACCACCAATTAGGTCAACATTTAGAGTATATTTTTATTGAAAATGACATTTTTGTTGACATAAAAAGTCTTTTTGTTAAAATATTTATATTATAAGTATCATATATTATAGATTTTTTGGTAAAAATAATATTCATTGGGGGGTTTGAAGATGTTAATTTTAAAATATATATATATATATATATATATATATATATATTAGTTAAATGTTTGCTTTGTTGTTTGTCTTTATAATCTTTAAACCATAATAAACCGTCGAGCTAATTTATTAAAATAACATTTTCACGTATATATAAGGAAGACATTTTCGGATTTATATAGGCATATAAAAACATTGGACCGGATTAAGTTTGCTAGAGTTTACGAAAATTGTACACAAACTTTATTTGGATTGATTCATTTAAAAGTCCAGAAACTAAAAATTTCTCTCTTTTTTTTGTGGATGTCTAGAAAGATTTGTATACTGTTCAGAATAGATTTGAGAAAAATAAATCACAATAAAATATATGGTCTCTTGAAAACAACAAATATTTTTCTTTACCACAATTCGCAAGAGTTCTATTCTCATTTTCTTTTTAAGTTGCAAAATATTATGATTGTATAATATTAGTAATATGTGGTCTTACCATCCATGCTCTTTTTTGATAAAGTTTTTATTAATAATAATCGAGATATACATCTTACAAACAATTAGTCCACCAAAAACAAAACTTAGCTCACAATTACTCTGAAAATAACCAAAATTTGGCTGGATTTCCTAAGGCCCAAACTAGGTCTATGCCCAAAATGTAAAAATCATAGAAAAACCTAGAAGCTGAAGGAGTACCCCACAATAACTTGTCGTCGCCGACTTAGCTGCGATGCTCATCGGCACGATGATCTGGTGACGACGACCCAAACACCGATGACTTCACTACCATCGTCGATGTCAACATGATAACACGCGGGAAGAAAAGGAGGATGATGGAGTTCGAAAATGAAGAGTAGTTTTCCGGTAAACCAGGTAGAAGAAAAAGGAAACAGACGAGATGACCTTCTACCTCTTCCTGCGACCGCCGAACCCAAGCCTTCCCCAGAAGTAATGAAACTCCTTCTCGCCGCTTCCTAGATCTAGATATACGTTGAAGTTCTTTATCCCTATCTCCGCTGTCCTCCTGTTGATTTTAAGCTTAATCGATAATTTGAGATATAGGTTTGAGAAATAACTCTTCTTATTAACTTTAAATAAATAACTCAAAACTTAAATCTCTCAAAACAATCTCATAAGTTATACCACATTTGGCATCTCCTTATATAGTCTTTGATTTCCTATTTCTAATTAGATTTCACATATGTTTAGATAATATCAAATATATTATAGATAACTCCTACAATATATAACATAATCTCTAACCCTATTTTATCTAAACATAAATAGGAAAATCTCTTTTTCTTGATCTTCAAGCTACTTCAAGCTTATCTTCAGCATTCTCCCCCTAAACTTGATCATATCATCTTCAATCTTTTGAACACCATTGAGATTATTATCTCTTTGATTGTAATCCTTCCAAGTGTTTTGGTTTGTATATCATCCTTCTGTTTATTTCCTTGACCATGAAACGCCAAATTCTTGGTAAGTGAAATCACAGTTTGATTATCGATCTTAATCACAATCTTTCCGCATGGTAGGTTACTCACTTCGCTGAATAGTTCTTGAATCCATATCTCTTGTCCAGCTGCTTCTTTTCTTGCCATAAACTTGGCTTCACGTGATGAAAGTGCCATAGTCTCTTGTTTTGGTGAGCACCACGAAATCGGACTCTCTCCAATATAGAGTATATGATGTTTTGTACTCTTGCCATCGTCTTGTAAATATCTTAGACATTGTTTTATTGCAACTTCATGTGATTCCCTTGGACTCTTCATATAGCGACTTAAAACTCCCACACAATATGACAAGACTGACCTTGTCTGACGCAAGTATCTATGACACCCAATATTCTTCCTATATTTCGTGGTCTCTATCTCAATTTCGTCTACTTCTTTAGAAAAATTTAACCTGGATTCCATTGGTACGTGAATCGGTTTACAGTTCTTCATTCTTGCTTCTTTTAAAGTCTTCAAGGCACAACTCTTCCTTGTTCGTAAGAAATCTCGCCGTTTAAACTCTTCTTTATATTGAATAACTCTTTGATATTTACTTTCTTTATCAAGCCAACTCCGCTCAAAAAATAAAAGCTCATCAATCCCTTTTAAAACTGAAACCGTTTTGGCCTTATGCTCATTATTTTCATAAACAACAATATGCAATTCATTTTCTTTAACCAACAAACTTGTATTGAAATTTGATAGCTCTTCTATCCTCTTTTCTTTATTAAGGAGTTCCTCATGCACCTTCGACAAGTATTCAATCTTCTCATGATAAGCGGTCTCATATTCTTTGAGCTTGGTTTCTTTATCAGCTAAGGCTTCATGCAATCTTAAAAACTCCTCAATCCTTTTAAGGCAAGCAGACTTTCTTTCTCTCCTTTCAAGATCCAGTTTGATTTCCAACCTCTCAGAATCCAAACTCCTTAGTTCTACTTGGACATGTTCTATCTCCTTTTCTGACGTTTTTTTGAGAGACTGTATTAGCTCCTCTTCCAAATTCTTCTTTTTCTTAACAATTTTCCTTAGATTATCGTTTGTTTTCTTCTCAAATTTAGTATCCTCTCTAGATATCTCATCGTGCAAAACAAATCTTTGATGTTGAAGATCAATATTAACGTAAAGATCATCACCAAAATCAGATTCCACATTACTGTTACCTTCACGACCAGATAGGGCATTACCACTTTCATCTCGAGTAGCTCGATCTTCCCTATTTGCCTCTAATCTCTTTTCCAAAGACACTTGAAAATAGATGGTTTTCTACTTGCATAGTCACGATCTTCATCAGAATCTTCCCTTAGATTAAATTTTCTCTCTTTTACACTTAACTCCTTTCAGATTTCTTCTTCTTTATCAAGTTTTTTACTTTCTTCTGTATTTTCGGCCTCTTGGTCAAGTTCATTAGTGCGTAATACACTATTCGGATCTTATTGGCCTGCATTAGTGTGTAACACACTGTTCGGACCTTCTTGTCCTTTTCTTGTTTTATTTTCATCATTTTTATTGTTTTGTTCATGCGGCTCATTCTCTTCTATCTCTTGAATCCCCATATTCACCTTGTATAAGCAATTCTTTAACCTTTTTGTCTTGACTAACAACTTTCCATTATGATCTTTCATAATAAGCCATTCTCCTTTCATCCTTATGTCACATTCTGATTATGTTGCTTGACCCAAACTGATGATTACTTTTAAGATTTTGTGTTGAATCAAGACTTAAAAATAGGTTTAGGTCTTAGATTATGTGGGTAAAAGTTCTGAAGAATTTCATATATCGTTTAGGAATAATTACATGAGTATTTATAGTGAAAATACATGCTTAAAACCCTAATTACATAACTTTAACCTAATGGGCCGCGAGCTGGACAGCCCAGCTCGTCAGGTCGGCCCATTTAGCTTCTGTCTTCCTGGGTCCATCTTCTTCTCCACGTCGGCGCCTAGCTGGGCCTTGTGTCGAAATGGGCTTTCAGGGCATGTGCCAAACCTGATATCAACAGTTAGTCCCCCCCCCAGGTCGACGATGAAGCTCCGAATCGG